>CM055833.1:19978240-19993968 GCA_029582265.1 Zoroaster sp. YZ-2022 | reverse complement strand
TGTACAAATGCTTCTGTTGAGGTATTAAGCCGGTTGGTGTCACTGGAGTTAAGGTTAAACATATTTCTATCATGCGTGGCTAACCAGGGAGGGGGGGGGGGGGTGGGCTGAGCCCCCCGGTCAGAAACCGTGTCCCCCTTGCCTCCCCAAAATATGATCGGATAAGACATGTTTTTAGGAATTTGTTGGTTTTCGCATTTAAAATATACTCTCGGTACAGTATAAGGCCCCCTCAAATTATTGTTTTAGCCACTCTTGCCCCCCCCCCCATGAAAATGTATAGTTATGCCACTGCATTGTATGATAATCTTTTACTTTGTCTTTGAGACTTATTCGTCGTCGCGGGGAAAAAGGTGAAGTCAAGACAGCGCCACCTATTGGCAAGCACTGGATAATTCAGTCAAACTGGTGGTACGGGGCGACAATTAGGCCGTATTCATAAAAATAAGTAATTACTTACTAGTAAATGCTATAAGTAAAAGCAACAGCTAGGTAAGTAAAAGGTCTAGTCTAAGCAATTGCTAAAAATCTTATTCATAACCATTTGCTAAATGATTACAGTTGTTACTTGCCACGGCTAGTAAGTTCTCAAGTAGTTGCTATTGTACTACAGTACCATCCACGAGTCTCGGTATTTGGTGGTATGAAGGTGTTTGCAAGCCATTCCACATTTTCGTTGTCAAACCTAAATAAAGTTCTGTAAGTGGTAGGGTTGACTTCATCACGATTAAGCCTGATGTTATACACCTTAGGTTGTGGTCTTGGACGTAAAAACATGGCAGAAAATGTGATATGTCTGTATTGGCTAAACAGCAAGCCAAAAATTAGGTGCTTGTACAATCACTAGTAAATGCTAGTCGAAGGTCATTTTTATGAATACAAGTTGAAGTAGGTGCTAATTTCTCTAGCATTTACTTATAAGTAAAAAGCAATTACTAATGCTTAAAATGTGTAGCTTTTACTTGAAAGTCATTGCTTATTTCTATGAATACACATTTAAGTAAAAGGTTAGTAAAAGGGGGTTGTTACTTTAGTAAAAGCAATTACTTATTTTTATGAATACGGCCTAAATGGGCCGAATAAATAAAAAGTAGCATTTGCTTTTTCTAGGCTTTTTCTTGAATATTTATAAATAAAACTAAGTAATTGCTCATAAGCAAAAGCTTCTGCTTATAAGCAGAAGCACAAGCTCGTTTCTTGTAAGCAAATGCTTTACAAATTAGCAAATGCTTGAAAACATATAAATAAAACCTATCTGTTACTTGTAACCAGAAGCATTTGCTCGTAGTTTTGCAAGCTCCTCCATACCAGCTTGATCTTTTACTCACGCCTTCATGCTTAACTGTGAGCACCATGTTCATGCATGTAAGAGAAGGTCCTAAGGTGTATAAGAACAGGATTAATCGTGCTGAGACATCTCCTGGCACCTATCGAAAATTGTTTCGATTTGATAAGGAAAATGTTGAGTGGCTTGCACAAACATTTCTGCCCGAAAGGCATGAGACACATGGTGGAAGCTTGTCACCAGTGGAGCGCATAGAGACAACTTTGCGTTATTTAGCAGATCCAGGCTACCAGACCTCAGTAGCAGAGGTGATGGGGATAACCCAGCCCACTGTAAGTACATACGTTGCAAGTACTTTGGACCGCATAATTATCTGCCCAACGCCCAACATGGATAACATTTCCTGTGTCTAATGCTGATCTGACGGACCCAAAGCAATGGTGGGCTGATAAGCTCGGTTTTCCCTTTACGCTTGGGGCCATCGACTGCACTCATGTACGTATTGATAAGCCAAGTGGACAGTTCGGGGATGAATTCATAAATCGCAAGAACTTTCCTTCATTCAATCCTTCGGAATGAATGCCGCTATTGTTGTTGACCTAAGCATTTGCTAGGCAAGATAAAGAAAAAGCTATTAGTCAAAGCAAATTATTATTTATACGTTTTTAAGCAATTGCTTTTGCTTTTGCTTCTGCTTGGTAAGCAATTGCTTTTTCTAGGTGCTTCTTCTTGTAAGCAAATGCTACTTTTTATTTATTCGGCCCAATGCGACGGCACGACGCGACTATGCGACGGAACAACGCGACTATGCGACGGCACGACGCGACTATGCGCCGTTGACGGCGTAAGCGGCTAAGGACCATCAATCAACACGGGCGACAATGCGACAATGCGACGGCACGACGCGACTATGCGACGGCACGACGCGACTATGCGACGGCACGACGCGACAATGCGACGGCACGACGCGACAATGCGACGGCCCTATACAAGCAGTACAAAACTATGCGACGGCACGACGCGACGGCACGACGCGACTATGCGACGGCACGACGCGACAATGCGACGGCACGACGCGACTATGCGACGGCACGACGCGACAATGCGACGGCACGACGCGACAATGCGACGGCCCTATACAAGCAGTACAAAACTATGCGACGGCACGACGCGACGGCACGACGCGACTATGCGACGGCACGACGCGACAATGCGACGGCACGACGCGACTATGCGACGGCACGACGCGACTATGCGCCGTTGACGGCGCAAACGGCTAGGGACCAAACCATCATCGCCATACATGCGCCGTTTAAATGGCAGTAATGGAATTCCATAACAAGGGGCCGGACAATTGTTTCCGCGCTTGCAAATACCCTTGCAAAGCAGTAACTGGACAGATTGCCACATCCTGCAGCCTTGCGATATATGAACCCACTGTGGAGGGCCAGCCTGATTAGTTTTCGTATGGCCAGGACCACAGACATGCTAGATTGATTGCCACAGAAACACACATCGGAATAGTGTAACATAATTATAGACTCTTGCATATGGTTAGTGGAATTGGCGGCAAACTCCCCAACGCGCAAAAAGCCGAAATAAGCCAATATCATAGCTGCCCGAAACATGGTGCTTTCAAATTGGGAAGCACACACCTTGGGCAACGCCTCTAAAAGTCGGCACAAAAGCGACAATGAAATCGGCAATCGCTCATCTTGCCTAACCCCGTCCCGCCTGCAACCTTCCAGCAATTTTGCCACAATAAAATTATTAGTTGGATCGGCCCATCCCCTGAATTTACAAAAACACCCGACCCGCTTGTTAAACCCATCAACATTTGGAACGATTGATATTTTCATTATTAAATCACTTTGTTTCTTTGTTCTTTATATCAGTGTGACCTTGTTTGATTTCTTTGTTGCATCTGAGAAAATTCAGGCTTTTTGAGTAATTTGCATTCACGGATAGTTTGAAGATTTTCGGATCGTAACAATATATATATATATATATATATATATATATATATATATATATATATATATATATATATATATATATATATATATATATATATATATATATATATATATATATATATATATATATATATATATATATATATATATATATATTATTTATGAAGCTACAATAATTTGCTATGATGCCGATAATGCCTTCTTTTAATAATGTTCAAAACAACACGGCTGGTCCCATGGTGTAATGGTTCGAGACTCTGAATTTCGCGATTCAAATCTCGGTGGGACCTTGTTTGAACACGTTTTTATCCATTCTTTTAGAAAACCAGTGAGGCATAGAACGACAGTGCTACACAAAATTTAAGGTAACTGTCTACTGCTAGATGTGAAACCATGCCCATGACCTTAATAAAAAGATCCAAAATGATTCGACCACGAAGGGACTCGAACCCTCAATCTTCCGATCCGAAATCGGACGCCTTAACCATTAGACCTCGCGGCCTGCTTAGTTTCTAGTGTTACTTGAAAATACATATATTTTATTTATGAAAAAGCTACAATAATTTGCTATGATGCCGATAATGCCTTCTTTTAGTAATGTTCATAAAACAAAACATGGTTCCATGGTGTAATGGTTAGCACTCGAGACTTTGAATCTCGCGATCCGAGTTCAAATCTCGGTGGAACCTTGTTTGCACACGTTCTAATCCATTCTTTTAGAAAACCAGTGAGTCAAATAACGACAATTCTACACAAAAATTAAGGTAACTGTCATCATAGTCTACTGCAAGATGTGAAACCAGTGTGTTTAGAACGAGCAGTTTAAATTCAACCTCCTGCAGTAATTTCGTAGGTGATATATCCAAGATGACATTTAAATACCTGTTTTGAATTTAAAAAACGAAGAAACACACACAAAAAAAGAAATTTTTGGTAAAGCCCTTTTATCGCGAAATTGAAAATCGGAGGTCACGGTGAGTATTGCGCAACATCTATGTGACGTAAATTTTAGGAGACGGACCACAGAGTAAGGTCTGGTACCTGCACTCACTTGTTTTACCATGCGTGTGCATATAATGTGATTTGTGCGTCTCGTTTTTTGTTCACATCAACATGTCCGATTCCGAAAACTCATCCGAAGAAATGTGGGAAGAAAATAGTATAGACTCTGGTGAGTTTTCCGAAATTAGTTCACCTGAGTCATCATCAGACGATGATAGCGACCTTGTCGAGGTTGCAGAGGAAGATGTTAATGTTATACGAGGACAGATTCGAGCCTCTGGCGAGACCCCGTCGCGTGGTTGAACAGGACGCACGCGATGACGATGTTCAGTCTGTTTTATCACCAGCAGGCAACAACGATCGTTTGAATAACACAGACTGGTAATTACAATCACTGCATCATTTATATTTAATCACTAAAGTTTTGGTGAAATTGGGTGTCTACTTTGACTTTGTTAAGACATGTATTGTTAAGACTATGTATGTAGTTCTTAAAAATTTAATTTATTTCCCACAGGAAGCATCGTCATGTTTCTTACAGACAAGTTATAAGATGGTGTTGGGGATTTCTTGGACGACACAATCGAGTGCCACTGCCTTCGTGCATCATGCAAAAAACAAGGGCACACTTCCCAGACCCAGAAGACAACTATGAGGGGTTTAGATACCCTGACCTGGATGAAATGTAAATGTACCCAGCCATCGTCAATGCTAAAGACACTGTTATGTAGATTTGTATGCAATTTTAATGTCTTTAATGAATCCCCTACAGCAAAGTGTTTTGTACATACTTACATTGCATTTAAGTCATATTACAGAAGTGAATTAACCCCAAAACGTATAGTGAACAGTCAATTCCTTTATTCATTTCCTTGTTCAACTGTCTCAACTTGCCAGTACACGTCTAAATAATTTCACAGCTTAAAAAGATATAAAATGAACTTGGGTATATTTTCCAAAAAAGCTGTATTGGATATGCATACTTATTAAAAGCTTGAGGTTACATCCAATTATAATCCAGTTATAGTCAAGATACAAAAAATAGCATTTTCAATTCCCCCTTTTTCTATTTACTTAAATAGGTTTTGTTTTTCAAAAGTGACGTGTTAGATCATGTTTTCTAGAGTTATTTTTTTTTTGAAATCCAAGTAAATAAACATACTTTTCCATCCTCCATGGTAAATGTAATCGTCAAAACCAACATGCCATGCATATATTCTGTTACTGCCTTTAATTCAGACCTTAGCCATGTTAAGCAATTAAAACTGATAAAAAAAATTCAGATGTGTTACCATGTATTTATTTTCAAGTATTCCATGATGTCATTTCTTAATAGGGTGTTTATCATTATGAACAGGGCCCAATTTCACAGCGCTGCTTACTGCAGAATTCTTCTTGGGTAAACAGGGAATTTTTCCAATAAGTGCAGAATTATGCAGTAAGCACCACCGTGAAATTGGGTCCTGGTGTTTCAATACATACTCGGGTATGGCCCAATTTCATGGTCATGCTTACCATAAGCAAAAAACAAAATTACGTAGGCATATTGTCAGTGATCAGGAAGTCTAAGTCTTTATAAAAAAAAGTTGATACTACTAACAATTCCCCTTGAAAAATATTTCAATTCGATATGGAGTCATTTTTAAGGAAATTGTATCCAAAGATCCACTAAAAACACCTCGGCAAATTTCCCATGCAACAATCGAAAATAAGCACATTATGACCGTGCATAACATCACTTAAACTTGGATTTTAGGCCGAGACTTATTTTCATGCGGACAGTTTCATCCATACAATCTTCGGTAAAGTGCGCCAACATATCTTGGACGAGTTGGTCAGCGTAAAGTCCGACCGAGTGTTGTTTACAAAACAAATCCATTCTCTCCGAGTTGCCACGTTTTTGGGGAAACACAGCCAACATACCTCTGGATTCTTCACCCAATTGCGTGTACAACCACCAACAACACACGACAATGGCATTATGAATCATCAACCGAGAATAAAGATGTAAAATTACCAGAAATCGAACCAAAAACAATGCCAGTCAAACTTATCGTGCGATACGCGATGCTACTTCAAGTCCGAGAACGCTGACGACGCGAGTCATAAGAGTGACGTATTTTGGGGTCATTGCATATCATTATCATAATACATCTGTTTGCGTTTCTGAGCTCGGCGGGCGCCAGGAACATGCTGGGTTTGGCTTAGGGGCCGTCCATAAAGTACGTATGCACGGAATGCCGACTTTTTTGACCCCCGTACCCCCTGTACGCATGGCATACGCAGTGGCTCCAACCCCCCCTCCCCCCTGTACGCATACGCATTCCATATCTCTTTTTGACTTCTCAGCTCCGACTACCTTATTCTAGCATTATTAAACGTCACAGTGCACCTGCTGTAGTAGTATGATTCGCAAGTCGCGTCCAAAGACTGAAATAAATCACAAAATGTTGACAGAAAATTTGTTTCAAACATTTTTATTAACGGACCAGGATGAATGTGTGCTTCCGTAGTTGCAACTGTTTCTTCTTCGTTGAATTTGCTTTTTTGTACATCTCCACAAGTTTAGCGTAGCACCCTGGTACTAGCCATTCTGACCGTGTTTTTTATACGACAAAATAAATGCAGGCTTCAAGCCACTATTTTTTCAGTGTTTAACAAACAACTCGTGCAGCCGTCGTCGATTACATCACCATGGGAATATTTGCAGGTACATCGTATACAGCTGTACTACATTACATTGTGAGCGATAGCACGCAGGTGAAATTGATACATTGTATCAATCACCTGAAAGTTTCCGGTGTACACTGCCGCCGGTTTCAGAGCAGTCTTTTTATTTTAGTAATGTTGTGGTCTATAGGCCGAAGTTGGCTGGCGGTACCGGTAGCGCTGGGAAGATAAATTTACATTTGGTTGGGGTGAAGGGTACTGTGTTATAACTGTTTTTCGATGCACAAAAGCTGGTCCTGGTAGTTATTTATATGAGATAGTACATTGATTTCATGATAATTCATTAAAAGCAAATTGTCAGTTTGCGTACGGTACGCATTGGCTTGGACCCCCCTCCCCCTGTACGCATGGTGTACGCAATGTCAACAACCCGCTCCCCCTTCATGAAATCGCCATCATAATCATGTGAACTTGATCCAGTACCAACTTCGCTAATAAAACAAAATATTGATGTGTTTGGTAAGTATATCACAATTATTGTAAATAGATCCCTTTCTTCCGGTTGCTTCCATGATAGCCAGAAGGTTGCTCATGTTAAACCTCTCCTGAAGAAACCCAATTTGGACAAGGAAGTTTTCAAAAATTACCGACCAGTAGCGAATTTAAAGTACCTTGGAAAAACAATCGAGCGAGTTGTTTCATCACGGATCTCTGACCATGTTCGTGCTAATAACCTGTCGGACACATTTCAGTCAGCCTATAAACCATTTCATGGAACGGAAACTGCTCTTCTCCGCGTCAACAATGACATTTTATCTGCCATGGATGATGGAAAAATCACTGCATTACTTTTGTTAGACTTAAGCGCCGCTTTTGACACGGTCGATCACAAAATCTTTCTCTCCCGCCTTCAATATCATCTTGGAATACATCACACAGCCCTAGATTGGTGTAGGTCCTACCTTTTAACTCGGCCTCAGCATGTTTGTATTGGTAACGCTATCTCCAAGCCTGTTATTATTGACTATTCTGTACCCCAAGGCTCTGTGCTCGGCCCACAGTGGTTTACTGTTTATACCTTTCCAGTTCGTGATATCATTTTGAAGTATAATTTAAATTACCATGTCTACGCTGATGACACGCAGCTTTACATTACTTCTAAATCTTCTCAAGAACATGCCGATTCCTGCATTACAACACTGGAGAAATGTATTCAAGAGATTCGAAGTTGGATGAGACAAAACTTCCTGAAATTGAACGATGAAAAACGGAATTTGTTCTATTTGGATCACGTCAGCAATTGTCTAAAGTTCGCATATCATCATTTCATATCAGAAATATTAGCCGAATAAGGAAATATTTGAATAAAAGTGCTGCTGAACAAATTATACATGCGTTTGTCACATCACGTCTCGATAACGGGAATGCTCTACTCTACGGTCTTCCGCAGAATCAAATATCTCGTCTTCAGCACACAAAACACAGCAGCTCGTGTTGTGACTTTGTCCAGAAAGTCATGCCATATCACACCAATCTTGAAAGAACTGCACTGGCTTCCTGTTTCACAGAGAATTGTTTTTAAACGTATGCTAATTGTTCACAAATCTTTTAATAACTTTGCTCCAATTTATATTTCTGAACTGCTTAAAGTCTACACTCCATCACGCAATTTGCGCTCCAGCAACATGTCACTCCTAAAGGAACCAACTTCAAAACGGAACTGGGGTGATAGGTCTTTTTCTGTCGCGGCTCCGAGACTCTGGAATCATCTTCCAACAAAACTCAAATCTTGTCATGGCATAACTAGATTTAAGTCAATGCTTAAAACTCATCTTATGTCACAATTCTTCAAAGATGATGTATATTTGTAATTGCATTGTAGGTACATGTATCTCAGCACATAATTTTTTCCCTATGCTATCATTGTATATTGTTAGGTGTTCGGGTATGCACCCGAAACACCTATTGTTTTTGTTCGTTTTTTTTTCTTCTCCTTCTCCGGATCGATTGTCTACAAAAAAAACACATACTTGCAAACTTCACATGAACTTCCAACTTGGCATATACTTAGAACTTAACACGTAGATGAAACGTAATTTGTGACGTCATGATTAGGTCATCAGATATCGAATTACGATCATTCAAAGTTTAATAATTAAACAAATCATATCAAGGGATCTGAAAAATCAATAAAATTACTGATTTAGTCGGGGAAAAATATGTAGTTTATCATGAGTGTAAAGAGTGTGAAATATGTGACATTAGAGACGAGGATATGTTTGAGTTTGATATTTATTTGTACTGAAAACACGACATTTTTGTAAAAAAAGAAACACACTTTTCTTGAAAATTTACGCGCAATCTGTTATTTCCACTACGTCCGCAATACTCAATCGAGTGGGCGGGGCATATAAAACAGTCCGGCCGGCGGAACGGTATGTCGCCCTCAATCGGCAGAAACAGATACTGAAATATCGAACATTTTAGCCAGTGCTAGTCTAGTCTACGGTTATATTTCCCGATTTACTAAGAAAGAAATTGTATTTTTATGAAAATAAGAGTGTGAAATATGTGATATTACTGATGAACTCGTGCCAACTCGTACTCCAACCAACTCGTACTTCAACCAACATATAGTCATAAAGGGTAGGTATCTTGAATTTAATTGTTAAGAGGATTTCCTGTATTTATCTTCGTGTTTTTATACAAGAAAAGCCATTTTTTTAAGCGTTGGGTTGGCTGGTACAATAGTGGTACTGGTACTAGTGGTAGTGTTAACGTTAAACTTAATGTAGTTGCATTGTGCCTGTTTAGTGTTTAACATAACGTTAACGTTAGTTATGTGAACATAATTTGGACAGTAAACAACTCCCCTCTTTTCTAACAAAATATGAACAGATGTCACTAAAATGTATTTAGAAAAAGAATGTAAACTAGACTTAAGTGTTTGTCATATGACAAACACGTAGGTGTTCGGATTTTGTCAGGGTAGTGATGATGACGTCAGAATGTTTTTGTAAATATTTTTGACAATTAACAATCTGTACAATGGTGCAAAAACTGAATTTACCTGTTGTGGTTGTTGAGATATGATTTTTTTAAATATTAAAATTTGACTTCCGGTTTGGACAGGAAGTAAGGTCAAATTGGGGTCACCTTTGTGTAAATATTTTTCGACAATTAACAATCTATACAATGGTACAATAAATGTCAATTTTACCTCTTGTGGTTGTTGAGATATGATTTTTATTAATATTAAACTTTGACTTCCGGTTTGGACAGGAAGTAAGGTCAAATTGGGGTCATCTTTCGTAAATATTTTTTGACAATTAACGATCTGTACGACATTAGGTGTTTGTCCTTTGGACGAATACAGAGCTGTTACGCTACTGAATTATACGTTGTGGTGGAATTAAATACTGTATCATCACAGCTTTATCATTACACATTTTTGGCCCCGAGGTGGTGTGTGCAGGTCTTGTACAATACAATGACAAATTCGATCAAGTGTTATAATATTTAAATGTTTGGTTCAGTTTTTTAAAACAATACTTATAGGGAAGAGACAGCACAATGTAATTTGAAGGATAACTGTAAAATAAAAAGAAACAAACAATACTGAAATATGATCTGCGGATTGTTACATGTATTTATGTGCCATTAACTGTTGAAAATACATTTTCATAAATAGTAATGTTAAAGTTATTGTTTAAAGGTGGCAATATCTTCACGATCAACAGGGCATGGAATCAGAGTTCAAGTTCTAGTTTAACTCAGTGACTGAAAATAATACTCACATGATAAGGTCATATTTGCGTTGCTGCTGCATAAATGAGCCAGTAATTTTATCTCACTATGTTCGTCTTAAACTAGGACACCAATTCCATGGCCCGTTTGTAGAAAGTATGCTCTGATCGTGATGATACTGTCTGTTTAACCAATTGTGTTTATGGGATTGATGGTCAGTACTATCCCAATGCGAGCATACAAATAAATAGGAACTTTAATTGGGTGATCTGGCAAAGGGTATTCCAAGGCTGACACACCCATGCAATGAAGATTGGGGGGTATGTTTACTATGTTTATATGGCCCAACTGCCAGTGATTCACTGTCGGCAATATACATTTTACTAGATCACCAACAGATATTGCTTAATAATTACATTTGTGAGGATGTTTGCGTCCAGTCAAAAAATAATAAGAATTCCTCAGTACTATTTTGTTCTAACATGTTAAAGAAATTCCTAGAAAGACCTAGATGTGTCTTGAGGTCCTGAAAAACAATTCCCTTGAGGGTCAAGACTGCCACAGATAGGATAAGTCCATATAAAATAATTTGAATAATACGTTAACTCCTTTGATGAATGGATAAACTTCAAATACTGGCCATTGGATCACAAAGTTACACAGACTCTAACACACCTTGTAGCAGTAGCACAAATGGATATCGTTGATCTGAAATATAAACGAATCATGTAAAACAATATTAAATGTTTTCAAAGAGGGACGAAGAATAATGGGTCATGCTAACAAAACACACATAACTTAGAATGCCTTATATGTTATTATCAGGATGATGGATTGATGTAACTAGAAAAATGATCCTTCAGAATAATGCCTTTAAGTTAGAGTTTACAATGGAATAGAACTACATGTGACGTCTTCCTTCCTCCATGATGTGACCGTTTCATTATCTCAATAAAGGTGCTGATATTTGTTTCCTTTTTTGAAAAGTGCTAGTATAAAGTAAACTGCAATGCAGCCATCACCACACAGGACATAAGTACTACTATTATTATGAGGAACTACAGACACCAGACACTATAGTGTAGCTAAATTAAATTGTACTTTTTACCAACGCGTACTCCACCGGATGTCAATCCGTACGCATGCCAGTAAATATTTTGTTGACCAAAATAAGTGTGAATTGGTAAAGTACGAGCACGCATACGAGTTGACCTGTTTCACTTGAGGCGCGGGCACATGTGATACCATTGCCACTACCAAGGTTTTTAAACGTTAACCATGGTTTTATGTAATCAATAACTATAAAATTATAAAAAAAAGAACATACATCTATAAAAAATGTGAAATTTTACATACCTTAAAAAGAATCAAAGTAAAGAATACCACTTACATTAATTGTGCACGATTCTCAAATGATCTGTTAACGTAAGACGTTAAACCATACCATCGTGTAGCCTACAAACTGAAGATTGACTTGAACAGTTACGATACTGCATTTTGGATGTGGTGTCAACGCCGTGTCAGGCTGGAACTTAGTCTGAGCCATGATACATCAGAGTCAACATGCTGTAAAAAATGTACATGGACATGGACCAAAAATAAAGTATTTAAAATTTCAGAGAAGTTCTAATTTATGTGAATGAGGAAAATAATACATCACAGTGAACATGCTGTACAAAATAGTAGGAAGGTTTTACAAGTACATGGACCAAGATAAAGTATTTGAAAATTCAGAGAAGTTCTAATTTATATGAATGGGGAAAATAGTGTATAATTTTGGAGTAGCTGGACCATTAAAATTGAAAAGGGCATTGGTTGTTGTCAAAATTGCACACAATTATTCTTGACAATGTGTAATAAATTAAAGAAATGTTCTTGCATGAAACTCACTAAGAGAAAGGTATTTAAGGAAATTGCTGAGTCTCATAGTTTCATGTGAGAGAGGCCTCCCCAGGGAGCATGCAGGACTAACATTAACAACTTATACAAGTACATGAAGTATTGTGTCATGAATATTGTGCATTTTTCCTGTGAAATAATTGTCTGTGTAAGTTGATTTGTATCTAAGAAGGGTAAAATTAAGGGAAAGTGCAGTAATAATCACTACTTGACGTTAATTTGTGCACACACTGAAGATTTTTGGAGAAAACATAAATTACAAAATATGGCATAAAATTTCAACTGAAAAATTGCCATAACCTTAACAACTGAATTTTCCTATCCTTATTTACATTCTAAATACATTTTAGTGACATCTGTTCATATTTTGTTAAAAAAGTGGTGAGTTGTTTACTGTTCAAACTACAATGTATGTTCACATAACTAACGTTAAGAACGTCATGCGCAATGCAACTGCAACTACATTAACGTTACCAGCCAACCCAACGCTTAAAAAATGGCTTTTCTTGTATAAAAACACGAAGATAAATACAGGAAATCCTCTTAACAATTAAATTCAAGATACCTACCCTTTATGACTATGTTGGTTGAAGTACGAGTTGGTTGGAGTACGAGTTGGCACGAGTTCATCAGTAATATCACATATTTCACACTCGTATTTTCATAAAAATACAATGTATTTTCATAAAAATACAATTTCTTTCTGAGTAAATCTGTTTCTGCCGATTGAGGGCGACATACCCTTCCACCGGCGGCGCGGCCGAACTGTTTTATATGCCCCGCCCAGTCGATTGAGTATTGCGGACGTAGTGGAAATAACAGATTGCGCGTACATTTTCAGAAAAGTGTGTTTCTTTTTTTACAAAAATGTCGTGTTTTCAGTACAAATAAATATCAAACCCAAAACATATCCTCGTCTCTAATGTCACATATTTCACACCTTTTACACTCATGATAAACTACATATTTTTTTCCCGGCTAAATCAGTAATTTTATTGATTTTCAGATCCCTCGATATGATTTTTAATGATTAAACTTTGAATTTATCGTAATTCGATATCTGATGACCTAATCATGACATCACAAATTCTGTTTCATCTACGTGTTAAGTTCTAAGTATATGCCAAGTTTGAAGTTCATGTGAAGTTTGCAAGTATGTGTTTTTTTGTAGACAGTCTATCCGGAGAAGAAGAAGAAGGAGAAGAAAAGAAAAAAACCGAACAAAAACAATAGGTGTTTCGGGTACATACCCGAACACCTAATAAGGATAGGAAAATTCAGTTGTTTAGGTTATGGAAATTTTTCAGTTGAAATTTTATGCCATATTTTGTAATTTATGTTTTCTCCAAAATTCTTCAGTTTGTGCACAAATTAATGTCAAGTAGTGATTGTTTACTGCACTTTCCCAATTTTTTTTACCCTTCTTAGATACAAATCAACTTACATGTACATAGACAATTATTTCACAGGAAAAATGCACAATATTCATGACACAATACATGTACTTGTATAAATTGTTAGTCCTGCTCCCTGCGGAGGCCTCTCTCAGACATCTCTCACATGAAATTATGAGACTCGGCAATTTCCTTAAATACCTTTCTCTTTTGATGTGAGTTTCATGCAAGAACATTTCTTTAATTTATTACACATTGTCAAGAATAATTGTGTGCAATTTTGAAACAAATAATGCCCTTTTCAATTTCAATGGTCCAGCTAATACAAAATTATACACTGTTTTTTCCCCATTCATATTATAAATTAGAACTTCTCTGAATTTTTCAAATAGTTTATTCTTGGTCCATGTACTTGTAAAACCTTTTTACTATTTTGTACAGTATGTTCACTGTAGATGTATTATTTTCCCTATCACATAAATTAGAACTTCTCTGAAATTTTCAAATACTTTATTCTTGGGTCCATGTAATTTATAAACTTTCCTATTATTTTTACAGCATGTTGACTCCAATACATCATGGTTCCAGACTAAGTTCCAAGCCTACAGCACCCCGAGACAGCGGTGACACCACATCCAAATGCAGTATCATAACTGTTCAAGTCATCAACAATCTTCAGTTTGTAGGCTACACGATGGTATGGTTTAACGTGTTACGTTAACAGATCGATCATTTGAGAATCCGTGCACAATTAATGGAAGTGGTCTTCATTACTTGGTTTCGTTTGAAGGTATGTAAACTTTCACTTTTGTTTTTATAGATGTATGTTCGTTTTAGTATAATTTTATAGATATTGATTACATAAAACCATGGTTAACGTTAAAAACCTTAGTGTGGCAATGGTAAACAGGTCAACTCGTATGCGTGCTCGTACTTTTACCAATTCACACTTATTTTGGTCAACTCAACCCGGAAAAATATTTATTACTGAATATTTACTGGCATGCGTACGGATTGACATCCGGTGGGAGTACGCGTTGGTAAAAGTACAAGTTAATTTAGCTACACTATAGTGTCTGTAGTTCCTCATAATAATAGTAGTACTTATGTCCTGTGTGGTGATGGCTGCATTGCAGTTTACTTTATACTAGCACTTAATTTTCTCACTAAAGTAGACCAGAAACAAATATCAGCACCTTTATTGAGACAATGAAACGGTCACATCATGGAGGAAGGAAGACATCACACGTAGTTCTATTCCATTGTAAAACCTAACTTAACCCTTTCATTACCAGCCAGTTATGGCAGAGATTACCCTTCTTTACCACAGTAATTAGGAGCCCAATGTCACTTCAGCACCAGTGGATTTTTCACAATTTCATTGAAGTGCGCCCTCACACGGCAGGAATAGACATTGTTTTAACTTTCTCATTTGTATGTAAAAATGAGTATACAAAAGAGAGGAAAACATTGTGCAAAAGCTAAATATTTGGATCAGTATTTACACTAAAGTAAAGTAATACAAATGGGTGATATTTCATGCAACATGGTACAGGTATAAGATTTTTTTTTTCCCATGAAAACAACTTGGATGAGATTTTGGGGATTTTTTGGTTATCTACTTGGAAATGAACCATTTACTTGTATTCAGTGTAAATACATCCACAATCCATGCTAACACCCCCCCTTCAATGTTGGTTTGGACTAATCTGCAGATTTGTAAGTGTAAAAGCAAACAATTAAATATTTGGACTA
>CM055833.1:19954752-19977740 GCA_029582265.1 Zoroaster sp. YZ-2022 | reverse complement strand
ATCACGCCCGCGTAACGAATTTTCCTATTGGCCCTTCCATAGACTACGATATAACGAATTTTCCCATTGGCTCTCTGGTACATCGCATGGCAGACTACGATCTACGTAGTGGATTGTGATGTCGCTGGCGCTAAACGTTGCAACGGTTTTTTCAGAAGTTTTGAATAAATCTGTGTGTATCGAGGTCCGCTCACTAAAACTGACAATGACCAGACCATTTTCGCTACGAACAATAAAGGTTTTTAGGTTTCTGTTTCTGTCTGAATTGACTTTATTTTACGATTAACTGAACCGAAAAATCGTAAACGTGTAACCGGATAAACGGTCGGTTAACCGTGTAACCGTGTAACCGGCACAGGCTTAGGACAGGCACGATATTCAGGCAGTTAATATTCTACGCGCAGGATCGATATCTCAAGTGATCTTGGCTGGCAGAATTACGCGCGTACGCACAACGCTCACTTGATGCCAAAGTACACTGTAAGAAATGTTGGGCAAACACGGTTGATATGTTGCTCAACACTGGTCAACATATCAACAGGTTACACAGTTGGATAATTTTTGGCCAAAATATGTGAACAGTTGTGGTAAATACTGACCAATTCTGGGAGAATTAACCTGACCCAACACCATGATGTCCAACGTTTTTACAGTGTCGTGGCCATCAACAATATATAGCCTGAATATCTGAACTTCACGCTTTGAGCTTGAGGCGCGTGGATTACACCATTGATATGATATAGACAGGGGACCAGTCTACTATAAACAAGACAATGGATGATCACAATGTGGGGCCGGCAAATAACAGGGCGCGATGAGATCACATTTATGGCTGCACAGCCAATGGGTCATTATGCATCAGCCATGGTATCTTGTTGGTAAATGTGACGTTATTCCAACATAAACCACACCCACTTCGCACGTGCTGGCTCCAACGAATTATCAGAGGACCACCAGCGCAATTGCCGCTGCAGCCAATAGCTGTAGCCATAAACGCTTACCGGTACCACACCTAACAAAGCTTCTGTTTGTTTCTCTACTAAAAAAAACCAAGGTGGACCCCTCTCTTTTAAAAAGTCCTGGATCCCCTGCTAATGATGGTGTTAATCTTCCCTGGAAATGTCTAGTTTAGGAAAGAGTTCTCTTTAAATTTCACGTTAGAATGAATACAAAATATCTGAATTTATTTTCACCGTGTTCTCATTAACAACACAACGTAATATGCAGTGTATTTTAAAGCCTACCTTCCCTTAAAATGTTTGAAATGTTGGCAAAACTGCCTGTATGAGTTTCCTTACTCTCTTTGAATCAAGATATGTATGCAGTAACCAACCTGAAGACGACCAGAGCATAGGCCTACTGATTGACCGAAACGTCGAGTTAACCAAAGGTTCTTCTCAGAACCCTCACTGCTATCAAAGAGATTATTTATATACGTGGTGTCACCACAAATCTTACTATTATCCGTTTTTAATACCACCGTGCTCAAGTTACATAAGGCACCTTCTCAAACCTATTACCGGATCAGATTTGTTTTTCTGTCACGCCTACATTTAAAAATTTTCGAATCTTTTGGCAAAATCGAACCAGGGGCGGCTCCTCCCCTCGTACGTCAATGAATGTGAAATAGATACGTAAATTGTACAAATTGAAATTAAATCTATTCAACCTGACAATGCATGGTTTTAATAATGACCTGCGGAGTTGCTAAGTGAGTATGGTCCATGAGTATCCAACATTCCCTGCTCTATAGGGTGCTCCCCACTCAATAAACTCCCATGGTAAATAGCGCTGCTAAATACAAAATATTCAACAATCATTTAAACAAATACTTAGAAGTCCTACAGTTTTTAAAACCAAAAGAAAAGATATTGACCGATATATAGGCCTAACCTTTTATTTTTATTCATTTATTTATTTATTTTTAAATTTAAACACTGCCCAAGATAACAAGAAGCATGAGGGATGCCCAAGCTAAAGTTCATTTAAAAAAGTGGCAGATTAATCAGATGATGATGAACATTAGATTTGAAGGACTGACCAGAGATGGAACATTCACAACAGAGGCAGGTAAAGAGTTCCAGAGCCTGACATAAGAAGCTAAAAAAGCCTGGTAGAACGGTATGCTTTAAGCTGGGGTAGTCTAGTTTATATGGTGTTCTAAAACGGCCACATGCACATTGCAAGAAGAGTGTGTAAGCGTCGCATTAGGATTCACGCGTCGCATTAGAAGTGTTGTCGCGTCGCACTAGAAGTGTTGTCGCGTCGCACTAGAAGTGTTGTCGCGTCGCACTAAGTGATTAAGGCAGCAGAGAACACTACATTTTACGGAAGACTGTGAGACCAGCAACTTGTCTACGATGCCTCAGAGATTGAATACCAAGTGCATCGTGAAGAGAGGAGATGGCTTTATTTTGAAGACGGTCTAAAATCCTTAGGTTTGATTGTGCTGCATTCGCACCTGATTTATTTTTAACAAATATTGACGATTATGATTAAAGAAGATAAATAAAACTTATTTATGAAAAGGACCAATCGTTTCCGTGTATATTGACAAAAGGTCACTGAAATTAATTTAACCACGCTAGTTTTGTTGTTAGTGTTTTTATTGTATGTTGAACAAATATGCTTTTTTTCTATTGTTGTCCACTGTTTACATATTTAGCATAGTTGTGTGTCATTTGAGGAAATAACCTCGAAATCTAAAGTAAATAAACTTGATATAATAGTGAAAGTGAATATATATTTTCCATAGACTTAGTTTTTGCTGCACAACAACGGGTTTATATTACAGCAAAACTGATATTTTTCATATTTAGTCCGAGTTCGACCCATGGTCGGCGTGTTATAAAAACCGCGCATCCTGGCACACCCATGACATGAATTACAGATGATGAGTATATTCTGGGATATTTGGTCAGCTTTAACAAAACTTCTTTCTAAAATGAAAGATGAGTTCCATGCTGTCAACTTAATGATAAAGTAGGCCCCTACAGAGAGAGGGGGAGGGAGAATTGCAAAAACATGTTTCAAGAATTCTCTCCAAACATATCCACTTAAGCATATCATTACTCTGTAACATTAAAAACAAAACATTGTATTATTGTAATAAATTATTACACACATTTTAAAACAAAGCTCACATTTCAATAATTACATCGCACTGCTGCTGTTCCCCAAATTGGACTACAGTACTCCAAATTGGGTCTGATGAAAGATTGGGTCCTAATGTGACTGTGGTACTACTATTAAGGTTGTTCCACTTTGTTTTCCTCATCATTCCAAGTTTTCTACTAGTAGTCACAGCTAAGTTGCTGATGTGTTGTGTCCAGGTGAGTTTGGCATCTAATGTGACCCCCAAGGATCTTGATGGAGGCGATGTCGCTTAATTGCTCCTTTAAGAAATGTTAGTTGAGGATGCAGTGGGTTTGTAGTCCTTGACCGAGTTTTAGGTTGAACTTAAGCTTCCATTTCGTAGCTCAAGAAGCCAGTTTTGTTAGATCACGTTGAAGTGATGCTACACAGTATATTCTCTCAGCAGGTGATGTAATTGCAGAGAAAATGGAACAGTTGTCTGCATAGCTGAAATTCTATTTTCAAGGTTTTCAGCTGTGTCGCTGATGAAAATGAGAAAAAGAGAAGGACTTAGTACACTGCCCTCGGGTATACCAGAAGTGATAGGTGAGATGCTTGACAGTTAACCTCCAACAGCAGGCGCGGATCCAGGAATTTTATAGACGGGGGGGCACACCCAACACGAAATTTTTTTTTCCTATGCTAACATTGTATATTGTTTGTAATCATGTTTTTAGGTGTTCGGGCATGTACCCGAAACACCTATTGTTTTTGTACGGTTTTTTTTGTTTTTTTTTTACTTCTTCTTCTTCTCCCCGACGTCTGTCCACAAAAAAAAAACACACTTGCAAACTTCACATGAACTTGAAACTTGGCATGTACTTAGAACTTACCAAGTAGATGAAACTCGAGTTGTGAGTGACCCCAATTTGACCTTACTTCCTGTCCAAACCGGAAGTCAAAGTTTAACATTTAAAAAAATCATATCTCAACAACCACAAGAGGTAAATTCAGAGTTTTTGCACCATTGTACAGATTGTTAATTGTCAAAAATATTTTTAAAAACATGACCCCAATTTGACCTTTACTTCCTGTCCAAACCGGAAGTCAAAGTTTAATATTAAAAACTATCATATCTCAACAATCACAAGAGGTAAATTCACAATTTTTGTACCATTGTACAGATCGTGAATTGTCACAAAATATTTACAAAAAGATGACCCCAATTTGACCTTACATCCTGTCCAAACCGGAAGTCAAAGTTTAATATTTAAAAAAATCATGTATCAACAACCACAAGTAGTAAATTGACATTTTTGCACCATTGTATAGATTGTTAATTGTCGACAAATATTTACACAAAGGTGACCCCAATTTGACCTTAATTCCTGTCCAAACCGGGAGTCAAAGTTTAATATTTAAAAAATATATCTCAACAACCAAAACAGCAAAAATTCACAATTTTTATACCATTGTCAAAAGATATTTACAAAAAGATGACCCCAATTTGACCTTACTTCCTGTCCAAACCGGAAGTCAAGGTTTAATATTTATAAAAATCATATCTCAACAACCACAAGAGGTAAATTCACAAATTTTGTACCATTGTACAGATCGTGAATTGTCAAAAAATATTTACAAAAAGGTGACCCCAATTTGACCTTACATCCTGTCCAAACCGGAAGTCAAAGTTTAATATTTAAAAAAATCATGTATCAACAACCACAAGTAGTAAATTGACATTTTTGCACCATTGTATAGATTGTTAATTGTCGACAAATATTTACACAAAGGTGACCCCAATTTGACCTTAATTCCTGTCCAAACCGGGAGTCAAGGTTTAATATTTAAAAAATATATCTCAACAACCAAAACAGGTAAATTCACAATTTTTATACCATTGTCAAAAGATATTTACAAAAAGATGACCCCAATTTGACCTTACTTCCTGTCCAAACCGGAAGTCATGGTTTAATATTTAAAAAAAATCATATCTCAACAACCACAAGAGGTAAATTCACAAATTTTGTACCATTGTACAGATCGCTAATTGTCAAAATATATTTACAAAAAGATGACCACAATTTGACCTTACTTCCTGTCCAAACCGGAAGTCACAGTTTAATATTTCAAAAGATCATATCTCAGCAACCACAAGAGGTAAATTAAAAAAAATTGCACCATTGTACAGATCGTTAATTGTCACAAAATATTTAAACAAAGTTGACCCCAATTTGACCTTACATCCTCCCGAACACCAAGAGTTTGTGTCGAGACAAACTCTGAATCTCTAGTTAGGTGTTCGAGCTACAGCGCGAGCACCTATTGTTATTGTTCGGTTTTTTTTTTTTTTTCTTCTCCTTCTCCGGATAGACTGTCTACAAAAAACACATACTTTCAAACTTCACATGAACTTGAAACTTGGCATATACTTAGAACTTAACACGTAGATGAAACAGAATTTGTGAGGTCATGATTAGGTCATCAGATATCGAATTACGATAATTCAAAGTTTAATCATTAAAAAAATCATATCAAGGGATCTGAAAAATCAATAAAATTACTGATTTAGTCGGGGAAAAATATGTAGTTTATCATGAGTGTAAAGAGTGTGAAATATGTGACATTAGAGACGAGGATATGTTTGAGTTTGATATTTATTTTTACTAAAAACACGAAATTTTTGTAAAAAAAGAAACACACTTTTCTTGAAAATGTACGTGCAATATGTTATTTCAACCACGTCCGCAATACTCAATCGAGTGGGCGGGGCATATAAAACAGTCCGCCGCCGGGCCGGATCGAACGGTAAGTCTATATGTCGCCCTCAATCGGCAGAAACAGATTCTGAAATATCGAACATTTTAGCAAGTGCTACGCTTATTATATTTCCCGATTTACTCAGAAAGAAATTGTATTTTTATGAAAATAAGAGTGTGAAATATGTGATATTACTGATGAACTCGTGCCAGGGAGTGTAAAATTGGATCGCCAACATAGTCATAAAGGGTAGGTATCTTGAATTTAATTGTTAAGAGGATTTCCTGTATTTATCTTCGTATTTTTATACAAGAAAAGCCATTTTTTAAGCGTTGGGTTGGCTGGTACGGTAGTTGCATTGTGCCTGTGTAGTGTTTAACTTAACGTTAACGTTAGTTATAGTACAATGTAAATGTGAACATACATGTACACTGTACTTTGGACAGTAAACAACTCCCCTCTTTTCTAACAAAATATGAACAGATGTCACTAAAATGTATTTAGAAATAGAATGTAAATAAGGATAGGAAAATTCAGTTGTTTAGGTTATGGCAATTTTTCAGTTGAAATTTTATGCCATATTTTGTAATTTATGTTTTCTCCAAAAAATCTTCAGTTTGTGCACAAATTAATGTCAAGTAGTGATTGTTTACTGCACTTTCCCTAAATTTTTTACCCTTCTTAGATACAAATCAACTTACATAGACAATTATTTCACAGGAAAATGCACAATATTCATGACACACCTGCTCCCTGGGGAGGCCTCTCTCAGACATCTCTCACATGAAATTATGAGACTCGGCAATTTCCTTAAATACCTTTCTCTTTTGATGTGAGTTTCATGCAAGAACATTTCTTTCATTTATTACACATTGTCAAGAATAATTGTGTTCAATTTTGAAAACAACCAATGCCCTTTTCAATTTCAATGCTCCAGCTAGGGACCTACTCCAAAATTATACACTGTTTTCCCATTCATATTATAAATTAGAACTTCTCTGAATTTTCAAATACTTTATTCTTGGTCCATGTACTTGTAAACTCATTATTTTGTACAGCATGTTCACTGTGATGTATTATTTTCCTCATTCACATAAATTACAACTTCTCTGAAATTTCAAATACTTTATTCTTGGTCCATGTACTTATAAAACTTTCCTGTTATTTTACAGCATGTTGACTCCAATACATCATGGCTCACTAAGTTCCAGCCTACAGCACCCCTGAGACAGCGTTGACACCACATCCAAATGCAGTATCGTAACTGTTCAAGTCATCAACAATCTTCAGTTTGTAGGTTACATGATGGTATGGTTTAACATCTACGTTAACAGATCATTTGAGAATCCGTGCACAATTAATGGAAGTGGTCTTCATTACTTGGTTTCGTTTGAATGTACGTAAACTTTCACATTTTTATAGATGTATTGTATGTTCATTTTAGTATAATTTATAGATATTCATTACATAAAATATGTACCAAATATTAAACTCTTAACATAAAAGTTATTTGCTTTTTTCTATGCATCAGAACAGTGATTTTCATACTGTGGGTAATGACAGCCTAATTCTTACTCTAGGCAGTTTTGCCACTAAACATTGAACAACACTTCTTTGCTCTGAGATGACAGCAACATCTCAAATGAAAGTTAGCACACAGCATGTCCATTCATAAGTCATCACAATAGCATCATTGCTTGACATAAAATACCCAGATTGCTCTGAATTTGCTTTTGTATCCATGTCAACCAATTATACTACAGGATTTTGTACGAATGGACAAACAATTCCAAACTTTTATTAGTAAAGTTCCAGTCTAATTACATTAATCCAGACTTCTTTAGTATTAAATGACAAACAATATCCAACTACACTCAATCTTAACAGATTTAAAATACTGGCCAGTAACACAGCTTATCCAGATTATTCTCAGTTGAAACTTTTATTCAGTTAAAAATAGACATAGACAAGTGGTTTTAGTAAAAGTTTCAATATTTTCAGCCCCAGGACTGACTAGTAAACAAAACTACACCCTTTAGACATGAAACAAAAAATTACAGTGCATAAAACACTATTAACATCACTGTTTCCATGACAATTGTTGATGTCAACGTTATGACATGTAATTGTGTGGTAGTACAGGTATATTTGTCAATGGCAGACTGTCAGACAAATATATTGTCTCACCCTCAGCCCCATGCCAAAATACTTAGACAATTTCCTGTGCATTTCCTTTACAGAATTACACAATCAAAATTGTGGTTGTGCACACATTGTCCACATAATGTAGATGTCTTTTCGCCACATTGTAATGGATAATAAACAATACACGTGCAAATAAGATATTGCAAACCAAAATTGTCAATGCCCCAATTCCAGACCTATTTAAAATGTATTTGTGTGCCTGTGTGCAAACAGTGTTCCATTTATCACAAAATACACAATAGGGTTTCCATGCTCTCCCACTTCCATTCTTGTGTGAATACATGCCTGGAAATAAAACCACTATCGTCCAATTTGTAACATGTTTTTATTTAATGATTGCTTTTAAATTCCATGATTAACATATAAATTGTTGTCATTGTTATGAACACAAATGACATAAAACCTACAAAATAGAAGTAACATTCGATTACCAAACATTTAAAGGCATGTACTCTCCCATCTTGTGACAAACAACTTAGTTTCTTCACCCAATTCAGGGCACCCCTTATTTGTTAATCTTGTATCCCATAGTGTGAAAAGACCCATTTTCCAATTAGTTAACATGAATAACAACATATTTATCTACCTTTACAATCGTTTGCTTGGTTTTTTTGTTTTAACTATTACCAAGTATGTTTACTTATATGACCTCCCACATATTTATCTCCCGTTACAATCGTTCTCTTGTTTATTTATTATAAAAGTATTACCAAGTATGTTTACTTATATGTCCTCCCACATATTTATCTCCCGTAACAATCGTTTTCTTGTTATAAAAGTATTACCAAGTATGTTTACTTAGATGTCCTCCCACATATTTATCTACTGATACAATCGTTTTCTTGTTTCTAAAGTATTACCAAGTATGTTTACTTAGATGTCCTCCCACATATTTATCTACTGATACAATCGTTTTCTTGTTTCTAAAGTATTACCAAGTATGTTTACTTAGATGTCCTCCCACATATTTATCTACTGATACAATCGTTTTCTTGTTTCTAAAGTAATACCAAGTATGTTTACTTATATGTTCTCCCACTTCAAAACTTGTTTTATTTGTTCATTTTACTTATTTCAACAACAGTTTCATTATATTTATCTCACATTTTACTCAACAATAAAACAGTAATACACTAACAAACTATTTTGTCTAACAAAAAAAAACTAGAAAATATCATTGTCTCAGCCTTCTCATAACTTCACATTAAATGTACAATGATCACACCTGCATTGTTATTACAATGTGTTTGCCATGGAAATAAAAGCATTTACCTACTTAATCACAAATACATTATTTGTCTCTGAAATTTAACGTGTGATTTCCCTTAACTAACATTAACCATGATACCTGGTCACAAGCACTTCAACGTCACATTAATTAACCCCCCCCCCAAAAAAAATAAAAATAAAAAATAAAATAAATAAAATAAACTACAAAAAAAAATCAAAAAAAAATCACAATTTTCACATTATTGTACAGTTATTTTGTGGCAATTTCAAAACGTGTTACACTGAAATAAACTTCTGACAACAAAATTACCAGATTACAATTGGTGCATATATCATTTACACGTAAATCCCGAACACCTAGAGTTTGTGTCAAGACAAACTCTGAATCTCTAGTTTTTCTTTGTTTTCGCGCCTTAAGCGCCCAGCAGGGTGGATATGTGCGCGCTACAAATCTTTATTATTAGGTGTTCGGGTATGTATCCGAAACACCTATTGTTTTTGTACGTTTTTTTTTTTTGTTTTTTTTTACTTCTTTTTAGGTGTTCGGGTATGCACCCGAAACACATATTGTTTTTGTTCGGTTTTTTTTTTTTTTTTTTTTTCTTCTCCTTCTTCTTCTCCGGATAGACTGTCTACAAAAAAACACATACTTGCAAACTTCACACGAACTTCAAACTTGGCATGTACGTAGAACTTAACAAGTAGATGAAACTCGAGTTGTGAGTGACCCCGATTTGACCTTACTTCCTGTCCAAACCGGAAGTCAAAGTTTAATATTTAAAAAAATCATATCTCAACAACCACAACAGGTAAATGGACATTTTTTGCACTATTTTATAGATTGTTAATTGTCGAAAAATATTTACAAAAACATGACCCCAATTTGACCTTACTTCCTGTCCAAACCGGAAGTCAAAGTTTAACATAAACAAAAATCATATCTCAACAACCACAAGAGATAAATTCACAATTCTTTCACCATTGTACAGATCGTTAATTGTCAAAAAATATTTTCAAAAAAGTGACCCCAATTTGACCTTTACTTCCTGTCCAAACCGGAAGTCAAAGTTTAATATTTAACAAAAATCATATCTAAACAACCACCAGAGAAAAATTCACAATTATTTAACATTGTACAGATCGTTAATTGTCAAAAATATTTTCAAAAGGTGACCCAATTTGACCTTTACTTCCTGTCCAAACCGGAAGTCAAAGTTTAATATTTTAAAAATTCATATCTCAACAACCACAAGAGAGAAATTCACAATTCTTTCACTATTGTACAGATCGTTAATTGTCAAATAATATTTAGAAAAAGGTGACCCCAATTTGACCTTACTTCCTGTCCAAACCGGAAGTCAAAGTTTAATATTTAAAAAAATCATATCTCAACAACCACAAGAGGTAAATTAACATTTTTTGCACCATTGTACAGATTGTTAATTGTCAAAAATATTTACAAAACATGACCCCAATTTGACCTTTACTTCCTGTCCAAACCGGAAGTCAAAGTTTAATATTTAAAAAAATCATATCTCAACAACCACAAGAGGTAAATTCACAATTTTTAAACCATTGTACAGGTCGTTAATTGTCAAAAAATATTTACAAAAAGGTGACCCCAATTTGACCTTACTTCCTGTCCAAACCGGAAGTCAAAGTTTAATATTTAAAAAAATCATATCTCAACAACCACAAGTAAATTTTAAAAAATTGTACTATTGTACAGATCGTTAATTGTCAAAAATATTTATACCCAATTTGACCTTACTTCCTGTCCAAACCGGAAGTGAAAGTTTAATATTTAAAAAATCATATCTCAACAACCACAGGAGGTAAATTGACATTTTTACCATTGTACAGATTGTTAACTGTCAAAAGTATTTACACAAAGGTGACCCCAATTTGACCTTACTTCCTGTCCAAACCGGAAGTCAAAGTTTAATATTAAAATAATTTCTAAATTCAGTATTGTATTGTATTCAAATAAACTTCTCGCGAGAACTTCAACAGACATTAACATTTGACTTCTCCATCACTTCGAATTGATGACGTAACCATTTTAACTTCAACCGAACACCTTGTTTTTGTTGTGACAAAAACTTATATCTAGTTTTTACTTCTTCTTCTTCTTCTTCTTCTGCTCCTCCTCCTCCTCCTCCTCCTCCTCCTCCTCCTCCTCCTCCTCCTCCTCCTCCTCCTCCTCCTCCTCCTCCTCCTCCTCGACGTCTGTCCACAAAAAAACACATACTTGCAAACTTCACATGAACTTGAAACTTGGCATGTACTTAGAACTTAACAAGTAGATGAAACACGAGTTGTGAGTGACCCCAATTTGACCTTACTTCCTGTCCAAACCGGAAGTCAAAGTTTAATATTTAAAAAAATCATATCTCAACAACCACAAGAGGTAAATTCACAATTTTTGTACCATTGTACAGATCGTTAATTGTCAAATAATATTTACAATAAGGTGACCCCAATTTGACCTTACTTCCTGTCCAAACCGGAAGTCAAAGTTTAATATTTAAAAAAAATCATATCTCAACAACCACAAGAGGTAAATTCACAATTTTTGCACCATTGTACAGATCGTTAATTGTCAAAAAATATTTACAAAAAGGTGACCCCAATTTGACCTTACTTCTTGTCCAAACCGGAAGTCAAAGCTTAATATTTAAAAAAATCATATCTCAACAACCACAAGATGTACATTGACATTGTTTGCACCATTGTATAGATTGTTAATTGTCGAAAAGTATTTACACAAAAGTGACCCCAATTTGACCTTACTTCCTGTCCAAACCGGAAGTCAAAGTTTTATATTTAAAAAAATCGTATCTCAACAACCACAAGAGGTAAATTAACATTTTGTGCACCATTGTACAGATTGTTAATTGAAAAAAATATTTACAAAAACATGACCCCAATTTGACCTTTACTTCCTGTCCAAACCGGAAGTCAAAGTTTAATATGTAAAAAAATCATCTCAACAACCACAAGAGGTAAATTCACATTTTTTGCACCATTGTATAGATTGTTAATTGTCGAAAAATATTTACACAAAGGTGACCCCAATTTGACCTTACTTCCTGTCTAAACTGGAATTCAAAGTTTAATATTTAAAACAAATCATTTCTCAACAACCACAAGAGGTAAATTCACAATTTTTGTACCATTGTACAGATCGTTAATTGACAAAACAATTTTACACAAAAAGGTGACCCCAATTTGACCTTTACTTCTTGTCTAAACCGGAAGTCAAAGTTTAATATTTAAAACAAAATCTTCCACAAGAGGTAAATTCACAATCTTTGCACCATTGTACAGATCGTTATTTGTCAAAACAATTTTACACAAAGGTGACCCCAATTTGACCTTTACTTCCTCCCGAACACCTAGAGTTTGTGTAAACAAACTCGAATTTCTAGTTCTTATTCTTATTCTTATTCTTATTCTTATTCTTATTCTTATTCTTATTCTTATTCTTATTCTTATTCTTATTCTTATTCTTATTCTTATTCTTATTCTTATTCTTATTCTTATTCTTATTCTTATTCTTATTCTTATTCTTATTCTTATTCTTATTCTTATTCTTCGAGAGCGAAGCCCTTACGGCGTTGGGTCCGGGGTCCGCTCAAGGGCCCCGGAAATTTTGGGATTCTGGATGCTCTGTGGTGCAATCTGAGGCGATTTCTGGCCAGTTTCACCTAACTTTTTTTGCAAAAGTTTTCAAGATTATATGGAGAGTCATTTAACAATTTAATTTTGCAAGAAATCTAAATATTCATATTTCCATTATTTCACTTCAACGATTCTGCTCCCATTGCGATTCTAAGATATGTATAAATTATTTTTATTAAATTGATTAATTATTAAGACTTTTTTCTAATAATTTCAAGTGAATTTCGTTACATTGAGCAGGGTGAACTCTATCAGGCCTGGGGGCACAATGTTCCCCAATGACATTTTTTAAATAATATCTCCAGAACGCTCTGTCCGATCACGCTGAAATCAATTCTTTGGGACCCTCTAACGCAAAAATCAATAATAATAATAATGGGTCTTCATGGTTGCCATGGCAACCGTTTATTTTGAACAGGTCCAATAGAATTTCCACTTTTTGGTTAAAAATACTAGATTTTTGATACTGTTAACATTCAATATGGGTTTTGGGGTTTGTTAACTTTTAAACTCTGAACTGGACAATATTGAGTCACGTGACCACTTCCAATGCATTCTGGGAATCCAATACGGCCGCCATTACGTTTAAATGTAATAACTTATATTTTGTCCCAATCCTGATTTTTTAAATGTTTTTTTCAAGTTTTGTTGCTCAATGTATAAATTTATGTCATCAGTAGTACCATGGATGTTATTATATCTGCCTTTATTGTACTTTTGGTTTAATTTAAAAAAATCCCAATTGTGGGTCAAAATATTTGTGTGGCCAGGTCCAGGAAAACCCAACACATGGTCAAATTTTTACAATTCTTGTTGAGCATTTAATCAAGTAATACACCCTTTACTGATCTCATAACAGTTTTAATGAGTTCAATATTCAAACCACAACTAAAGTTATGACCTTTCAAAGACGGTTCTAAAACCCACAAACGGAGAAATTAGGCTTCAAAGTTGGCTATGCAGTAAACGTAAATCCCTTGAATTGAGGTGAAATTGACATTATAGTAAAAATAGTGTAAAAGTGTTTTTCATTTCTTTCAAACCAAGATTTTTCACATAAAGGAGTTATGATCAATTTTTACGTAAATCGGTCCATAATTACAAAATGTGCGTGGCGACTTCCGACGGGTTTTGCCCGACTGCCACACATTTAATAATCATGTTTTTGGAACAAATTTACCCAAAATATTGCTCATAGCGCCCTCTAGTGGTATTTTAAATGTCGTCACTTTGTTGCCTGTACTGAAGACAACATTTGTGCCAAATGTCATAGCCAACGAAAATTAAGGAAGTTATGGGAAAATACAATTTTTGACCAAAAATGGGGAAAATGAAAACAAAAATGGTATAACGCCACCTGACGGTGACCTATGAAAGTTTTTATGGCCTCAATCGATAGATCGCGTCAAACCGAACATCCCTACGAAGTTTCATGAAAATCGGCTGTTGAATACAGAAAATGCGGAGCCTATGAGCCCTCCCCCTTCAGGTCTGGGAACGAAAAACAAAACAGGCTTTATATATTATTTCAGTCAGTCTTTCCAGCTTCATCTTTTAATAACACCGATCCTAGGCTTACAAAGCGTTGGCAAAGACTTATGATCTCCTCGAACATAAATATTCAAACTACCGGTAAGAAATAAAATTGGCTTGCGTGTTTGTACTCACCCTGATAACAGATGAAAAGTGGGCATGCGCAGTTCTACAGGGGGGGCGGCTGATGGTGCCACCCAAACGTTTCTCTAGCCCTACCTCCCATCCCACCCCCATATAAATGCTCTGACAAAGTACAAGTTTGCATAATTATTCCGCAGAAGCAGAAATTTGTAAAATAATTCCCCAGTATTCTACTTCACAAGACGAAAATTCCACTTTAGTATAGGGCCTATGAATACGATTTTTTTAAATATATTTTTTTATACTATTTTCTCATTAACGATACAACGTTTTTGATAAAGCAGAAACTTTATAGTGGTTTCTGTATGTGTTTATTGATTCATATAGTATGGATCCAGATTCAAAAATATTTACCACAAATTATTGGTTTAGCCCCTAAACAGTCCCGTATTCATTTTATTACCTCCTGAAGGCCTGTGCCCAAGGATGCGAAGGGTTGGGCCCCGTTGCCGGAAATGTCCAAGAATTGCTGGGGAAAAAAACACCCCAACCCCCAAAAAATTGCAACAAAACGTTTTTCAACGGTTTTTGGTAGTATTTGACATCAGGAATAACATACTAAAAATCTAAGAAAATCTGGCTTCCGGAAAGTTGTCATTTTCAAAATGGCGTCCAAGATGGCCGCCAATACCCTAAAATGGCCATAAATCATTTATTATCCATCCTAGAGTTGTAATTTTGGTGTCTACTACTAGGTTTTAGGGGTCAAGCAATCCATTGAAACCAACTAAAGTATCGTTGAGTAGTCAGGCAACCTGCAAATCCAAGATGGCGTCCAAAATGGCTGCCAATTAAACTAAAATGGTTATAAGTCACTAACTGTTTATATTATGGCTGTAATTTTGGTGTCTACCCCTCGGTTTAAGGGGTTGGAAAATCTACTCAGACCAGTGAAAGTGTTATTGAGTAAAGCTTTAAATCCAAGATGGCATCCAAGATGGCCAAGTCATTTACTATTTACATTATAGATGTAATTTTGATGTTTGCCGTTATGTTTTAGGGTCTAAAAATTAAGAAATTAACACCAGTACAAGTATCATTGAGTAATCAGGTAACCTAAAAAATCCAACATGGCATCCAAGATGGCCGCCAATACACTGAAAAGGCTAAAGATCACGTATTATTCTCATTAGATCTGTAATTTAGATGTGTACTTCCAAGATTGTCAGGATCAAAAATATATTAGGCCAGTTAAATTATCATTGAGTGATCAAGTTCTCAATAAATCCATGATGGCAGTCATCTTGGATGAAATGCACCTAAATATCTGTATACAGTTACTATTCACCGTATCAATGTTAGCGGAGAAATTAACCAGGATTCCCCCAGTAGCGGCGAGCGAAGCGGGAAGAGCCCATCGAGCCCCCGAGGGAACTGTGGCGTAAGGAAGTCCGGTCCCACAGTCGCGCCGGCGCCGAGGTCCTTCTGATCGAGGCATGCTCCGTCCCAGGGCGGGTGTCAGTCCCCTGCGGGCGCCTGCCGGCCGCGGACCAGGGCTTCCGGGAGTCGGGTTGTTTTGTAGCACAGCCCAAATGCGGGTGGTAAACTCCATCCAAGGCTAAATACCTGCACGAGACCGATAGAGCACAAGTACCGTGAGGGAAAGTTGAAAAGCACTCTGAAGAGAGAGTTCAAGAGTACGTGAAGCCGTCGAGAAGCAAACGGGAGGGCCGCGCAGATCGGGCCCTGGAGATTCAGCGCGGCCGGCGTGGTGCCCCCGCGGTCCCCACACGCCCCTTTCGTCGGGGGCGGCGCGGCTCGGGGGCGCCTCCGCGCTCGGCCGCGTGCACTTCTCTCGGGCGCGGCGCCCGCGACCGGTTGGGCCACCGGCAGAGGCCGGCCGGGTGGGGTGACTCCAGCCAAGCCGGGGCCTCGACGGAGGTCCCGGTCGGAGAGCCTACAGCCCGGCCGCGTTGCGCCGGCGACGTGACGACGGGCCGCGCCTGCCCCTGGAGCCGCCAGCGGCTCCCGTCGGGCCGGGTCGCCTGGGAGTCCGGTGAACCCCGCCCGCCGCGACCGCCCCCGGTGGCGGCGGCGCAGCCGTTCGCTCCCGGCCACTCCCGGTGTCGACCGCGTCACGGCGCCCCGGGTCCGCGGCGCGGGCGATTGTCACGAACCCTGCCGACCCGTCTTGAAACACGGACCAAGGAGTCTATCGGGCCCGCAAGTCGGAGGGCCGCAGGTCGAGGCCCCGAGGCGCATTGAGAATGAGAACTAAATAATAACATTCTTGAATGTTACCTTGGCTGCCATCTTGGATTTATTGATTATCTGATTATTCCATGATAATTTAAATGTTCTTCATGTAGTTGTTGGCTCATAAAGCCTAAGGGTACCCCAAAAGTAATAGCTGTAAGGTCAATAAAATTATTTTATCTAGTTCCTCCTTTATCCAAATCTAATTCCGGAAAACGTAAATTTGAATCTCGTGGAGTTTTTTTGTTCAATGGCCTCCCAGTGACACTTAAACGTCCTTTGCCTCCCACTCTAGCCAGTTTTAAGCGCCATTACAAGAATCTGAGATTTTAAAATGTTATGGTACATGTAGACCTTGTTTCTGTTCTTTACTGTCTATGCAATGAAGTGTAAATTCTATGTGTTTTTTATATTTTTTAATTCATCTCCTCTGGCTGGCCCATTCCCAGACTTATCATTCTTACTTGCCCATGAGGTTTAATGTAATGTAATGTTTTGATAAACCTTGCCTCACTTTACTGTTCATTAATTTCCTTAAATAATGTTTTAATAATGTTTTTATTGCAATTTTCTATTTTTATACGATCTAATGTTTGTAATTGCTGGGGACCTTTGAAAAACAGTGTTCCACTGAAAGGTTTTCCCAGGATAAATAATAAATAAATAAATAAATAAATAGTAAATGACTTACAATCATTTTAGTGAATTTGCGGCCATTTTGAACGCCATCTTGGATTTTTAGGTTTCCTGATTACTCGATGACACTTTTATTGGTCTTAATGGATTGCTTGACCACTAAAACCAGGGGGTAGACAGCAAAATTACAACTCTAGGATGGATAATAAATGATTTATGGCCATTTTAAGGTAACGGCGGCCATCTTGGACGCCATTTTGAAAATAACAGCTTTCCGGAAGTCCGAATTTATTAGATTTTTAATATGTTATTCCTGATGTCAAATACTACCAAAAAACGTTGAAAAAACTTTTGTTGCAATTTTTTGGGGTAAAACTGTATATTGACCTGACTATATTGAGTTCTGAATTTCGAACGAGCTTCACGCCTTCGGCGTCCGTGCTGCAAGGATCCGCCATGACGCTCTGCGGTGAAGTTGTAGTCCACAGCTGCGTAACCCCCTGACCCCAGTGTGCAGCGCGACGGTTAAGGGTCGGGAACAATATACCGATGGGGTGATGCAGAATGCAGAGCTGCCCAGCTCGTTCACATGGGTGAGTGTGCAGTGGCCTTCTTGCCTTCAGATATACTGACTAGTCTATTTACCGACTCTCTGATATATCCGTCTTACACCCTATAGGCTAGTAATGTGTACAGTCGATTGATAAACATTGAAAGTTCAGTACTTTTTAGGTCAGTATGCACGTTTCTATTCACTGTATTATGTTTATAAACCAAAAGCCTTCAGGTTAAAGCGGAGAAATATTGTCTGTCTTCTGTGTTGATATAACGTTCGAGAGGTACGTAATAGAACGACAGATTGTGACGAGGCAAAATCTAAAGGGGAATGGCATTGGTTTACCTTCAAACGTGAGAAGAAGATCGTGAGAAGATATTTATGACATGAGAAGATGTGAGAAGATGTTTATGACATGTTGCTAACACAATAGTATTCTTGGCATGGAGGAAGGAACACGTGGTCTAAGTTTTGTTGACGCAAGTCTCAGTAAAAGTGGTTTTGTGGACTACTGTAATGTGTCTTGTTATCATGAAATTAACCATGAGTACCTGACTCGAGTGCTTAGAGCACAAACATGTTAAGTGCATTTTTGGCGATTTGGTGGTTTTAGCATAATATTATGTAAATATAAATGGTGATAACGTTCCAAGGACCAAGGATGTTTACTTGGCTATGTTTTCATTGCTAAATCTGTTCCTCAGATATTCCTCAAAACAACAATTTTGAAATTCTTAGTGATTATTTACTGACAAGATTTTACCTGAAAGTTATTAAAGATTGAAAGGGTCATTGAAAACACTTGTCAAAGTTCGAAACTTCTCCGGTTGGAGAACTTTCCAAGTTTGTGATCAGTATTTCATGTTATTAAACAAAAGTAGTGTGACCTTATGGCTGTTATTAAAGTCTTGTTTATTTTCTTTCATTATTTTTATACAGTACTTCAGACACATTAAAATTAATCTTGACATAATAAAGTCTTAATTATGTTAAGTGCATACAAGATAAATGCATGCAAGTGCAGTTGCTGAAAATATATGTTTTTGGTTAAGTTGGTAAAATCACTCTCAATTTAAACGGTACTATAAGAACATTGAACGTAAACCTGATTTTTGACAATAGTCCAAACTTTGAATCACGTTTTTCTCAAAACGCAAAAAATATATTTAACAAGTTTGTGTTCCGAACACTGGACGTGGTGTAAGTTTTGTTGACGCAAGTCTCAGTAAAAGTAGTCTAATTGTGGACTACTGTGATGTGTTTTGTAATGAAATTAACCATGAGTACACGTAGCCTATTCGCACCGTGCATGAGCTGTTGAGGGCACATGTTGTTAGACCACTGTGGGCGAAAGGGCAGCGATAGTGCGTCGCGTTTAGCGTATTTTGCAGTTGATGTGCGTAAGCGCAGAATATCTCCAGCGATCATTAGCTGGTAGAAGTACACGTGCGTTAATTAGTACCATAACATACGCACATAAAGTGTAAAGAGCCACATAAAGTCGCTATCATCAAAACACTGGGTGTAAATTCACCTCTAGAGGGCTTCGTTGTGCACTGAGCGGATAGCCCGGTGGTATGCGCACTCATCCTGTTTTAGTTTAGACCTCATGGAGATCAATGTGTCGTCTGTAGACGGCGTGACCTGTGACGTCACGCTACGTCACGCTACGTCAAAACAGGATGCGCGCGCATACCGCCGGGCTGAAATGTGCCGTTTTGGTTAAGGCGTGACGTCACAGGTTACATTGTCTATCATGTGGCCAACAATTTCATAGAGCCGCTTAGCAGTAAAATATGCTAAACAGATTTTGCTGGTTACCAGCCAACAATGTCATACTAATTGTGTACACTTTGACTGGTTGTCTGTCTAAAGTTGCTTAGCAGAAATATTTGTTAAGCATAATTCTCTGCTTATCAGCTCTGTGCAATTAGGCCTCGTTCGTAAGTTGATACCGTATGCAGTCACTGATATGCACGCGCATTGTACGCGCATTCTTCTCGCTACTTATTGTTCCAAAGCTGGCATACCGTTGTGTGAAATTTAACCCAAATTCCTTGATTTTTACGTTCAAAAGCGATTCTTGAGGCAGAAGTTGACTTTGTTAATAAGATTTTGAGTTTTTACAACACATATGTTAAAATGCGAGTCACTAGCTTTCTAATTTGTGTAAATCCTTTAAAGTGGACTTCTGATGATCGTTGAATGGAGCCAGCACGTCCAAAGTGGGCGTGGTGTATGTTGAATTATTACGTTACACTTATCAACGGGACTCTGTGCACCTGCTGCAGAGCTGATGGACAAATATTTATCATAACCGTCATCAGGCAGGACTTGAAGATTGATCAGTTATGCTATAGTTTGCTTTCTACATAGTAAAATGTAGCCTAAATCGAAAATGCATACTTCCATAGGAGTAAGTAACATAGACAAAATCCATAATACTCCATAACAGGAATGATAGTTTAGAAAAACTTTGTCACAAAGTCATAATTTTAACGACCTCACCAGCCCTGTTCCATACCCAAGTGTGCACACTGCGCGGACCACTGATGATATCCACACACATGGTCGTCAAATGTCCCCCCCCCCACTTTTTGATGGCCTATAAATAATTTTTTAGCAATTAAATATGTTAGCCTACTGACTACTGAGGAGGTTTTTGTTTTTGTTTTCGTTCGTTCGATTGATCGTTCGTTCGTTCGTTCGTTCGTTCGTTCGTTCGTTTGTTCGTTCGTTCGTTCGTTCGTTTGTTTGTTCGTTTGTTCGTTTATTCGTTTGTTTTTGCAACACGAAAATATTAATAAAGCAATCAGAATGCACCACAGAAAGTCGAACAATAATTCGTGACTCTGAATACTGTAAGGCGGGCCCCTATGCCGCAGCTACGCGCTCCCACAGAGGCGAATATACAATCTTGGACAGACTTGTTTAGGAGACTGGAACAAGAATTGACCACCCCATTTTCCCGTCGATCGGTTTTGATTTGAGGCAAATATTATTGGGGGACATGCATTTCCCACATTTTAGAGTGGGGGGGACGACAGTATATCAATAATTTCCCCACAAAAAAAATTAAGCCCAAAATAATTAAGTAGGCTAACCCTGAATCCTTGAGGAGTATTCTACAGTTTTTCTTGCAACCCCACAACAAAACGTAAAAGTCGTCACAAAATGCTCATAACGCACTACTGAGCATTAGAATACTTTCAAACTTACAAATTCTCATATTGCCTTAAAGAGAGCGCCTAGAACCAACACATTTTTCTGTGCCTCTATTAAAGCGGGCTGGATTTAAAAAATAAATAAAATAGTTTTATTTATTTTAAAAATGATATCTAAAAGCATAGTGAGGCTGTGCGCCCCAATATTTGCCAAATCCTGGATCCGACACTTCTACGTAGCGATCGACGCCCATGTCCACACACAAAGCTCAGCGTGCTTCTACTGAAACTGATCAAGTAAAAAAGGGGGGTGTCAGTGGCGGATCCAGAATTGTTGAAAGGGGAGTCCAGATAGTTGGCAATTACTGTGTCGTATTCAAGACATAACCCCACTGGTACTGAATATTGTGTATAATGAGTCGCTTTGTTGAAAACGTCTTACGCTCTCGGCCAGTACTCCTCGCACCCTGAATCCCCCCTTGGATTTAGGTATCTGGACTCCTCGTTCCCGGTCAACATTTTGGCTCCATAAAAATTCTTCGCAAATACCACAGCCTGCTAGCCTTGACCATGTTTGATGTAATCTGTAAATGCTTTTTTCAAGAATGGGACGTGTTCACAATGGTATGATAGCTGAGTAAGAGAATAAATGTATTTATAATGACGAGGCGTGATACATCCATTAGGCCTATTGTTTTACTAATGGCACCCGTGAATGATACAAAATTAAATATATCATCTTTTGTTAGTATACCGATGTTTAGTATACCGATTAAAATACGACTGCCTTTGGAATAGCGAAATACCTTTAAATGGACTCTATACACTCTAAAATGGATTGGTTAAAAAAACTACCAATTTAAATGGTTAACAATATTTTTTATTATTTTAACCAAGAGATTGGTCAACAAGTAACAAATATAATGGTTATTTGCCAACCAATTACCTTGGTCACAGAATGTATGTAATTTTAACCAATATCTTAGTTGTTTTATAAATATGCAAACAAGTAGGCGAGGCTATATAGTAGGCGAGAAAATATAGTGATAGATTTTTAAAATTTAACATTTTAATGTAAATTGTTTGTATATTTGTTCTTGTATAAATTATCGAAGAATTTGTGAAGATTATCAAATGTATAAACATAACATTTTCTTTTGAACACAAAAATGAAGCAAAATGGAAAAATATACAGTCAAATTCAGTAACTATGACTGAAAAGATGATTGAACTTGAACTATATATATATATGTATATATATATATATATATATATATATATATATATATATATATATATATGGTACATAATGTGTATTATAAATTATACAGGAGTCAAGTTACATGTGGCAGTACTTCAATGGACAAGGTTGTATGTATATTGTATAATGTATTTAATCGTTGATGCCATTCATGATAATAACATTAAACGACGAAAGTGAAGTGGCAGATCTTGCTGCCAAAGGAAGTTGATTCCAGATTGGAACAATCCGCTGAAAATAAAAATAATTATGTGATTCAGTTTTATACCTAGGAACAGTTAACATATAAGGATCAGAAGAAAGTCTAGTGGTAGGACGGCCTTGAGTTACATTAAAACTAACATAACGATCAATATTAAAATGTGTAATTTTACAATTAAAAAAATATATATGTCGTACCTTTGCACAACTGTATTATGCTTAATTGCATTAAATCTCAAATATCTCAGTTTTACAGAACAAAATTTTCTTCCATTTTTTGGTAGATAATATTTGTACATGGATGTCTTTTTGCCATTGCCTTCTGTCCGGGGATTTTTTGTTG
>CM055833.1:19923918-19954252 GCA_029582265.1 Zoroaster sp. YZ-2022 | reverse complement strand
CGGAATTTTCCCCGTAAAGCATCTGTCTGAGGGGCTGTCATTTGCATGAATGGTGAAAATTATTGCTCATAAGTTCAAATGTATGACTTTTTGGTGCAGTCCTAATTTCAGTACTGTCCAACATTGGAATGAACACTGCCCTCTTTGGGAAAACTTAACATTTAAAAAAAGATTGGTTCAATTTTTTTCCTCTCAAACGTGCGGACCAATTAAGATGAAACTTTGACATGTTGGTTGTTTAAGTTGATCTGAATTTGAGTAGGGATACTTTTAGAAGCAGTTTTGCCAGCATCAAGAATACTAGGCTATTTCATCAGTACCTAATATACTGTCAAGTGCCTATGTCCTGCGGGTCAAAGAGAATGCCCAACAGGCCCATACTGTTCCTGATCCTGTCAGCAATTCCCTTCACCATGATCTGATTGAATTCATCCGTCACGCGACTGCAGAGGATACACAAAATGTTCGCAATTGTCTAATTCTAATAGCACTGTGCTCATTCTATTTGACAACTCGTTGGTGATGTTGGCAGCATTCAGGTGTTGTCATGTCGATAAGCACGGCCCTTTACAATGTCAATCCACCAACCGAGACTGATGGCCCACAGGCCTGCCATCCGCAACTCTCAAGGGAAATTTACAACAACGAGCTCTTGCTCAAGTTAAATTGAATAATGGGTATACGAAAGCGGTTCCCTGTTAATTTAAAAGGTTTCACATCTGTTGCAAACGAGCTTTCTGCACTGTTGATTGGGTTCGTAAAATTGTGAATTATTCACCGGGAAACTATAATCGGTTCAGCAAGAGGTCGTGAAGTTCGAAGCGTGTTAGCAGGAACGAGCAAAGCTGTTTCTTCCACACGGGAGCTTCAATACGTGATAAATGATCATTTTAACATGCTGCATCCCATCTTTAAAGCCGGTTTCTAACCCGCCCCACTCCCACGGTTTAATTGTTAGACTCATTGCCTGGTAATATACAGGGGAACGCTATTCAGCCCTGAGAGGCTCCAGGGAGTTCCTGAGCCATACCCCCTTCTTTTTCTGATCTTATTTATTCTAAAAATACGGTGTATATGTCAGATCAAGTGGTAGGCCGATTACAATTCGGGTTTTATTTTGTGTACTGTTTCTCTATGTGGACCCCTCCTTTAAACAACCCTAGATCCGCTCCTGATGAGGCCAGCATGATTTATTTATGTCAACAACTTGAACTTTTCTGGCGACACTGGTCAAAATGTAATTCACCTCGATACTCTAATTCACTTTGATTCGTTGCACTGTTCAATGTTGCTTAATTGGGAAAAATCTTATAATTTGAATAATTTGGTTTGAGTAAAATCCAAAGGCCGAGCATTTCAGACAGGGACGCCCACAGAAAACGAAAGATGATATACGTATAAACAGTGTACGTCGTACTAATTTAATTGCACCTCTGAAAGTTGCTGTAAATTACGTTGTGTCCTTGATAACAAATAGTGAAAATGCATTCAGATCTTTCGTACTCGTTCCAACGTAGATTATAAAAAGCAAATACTCTTTCCTATATTCGAACTGGAAATGATTTAACATTTCTTAAAAGTGGATCATGGAGTGCCATGGTCGAGCGGTTTAGTGCATCGGATTTGTGTTCTGGTGGCTGAGTCGTGGGTTCGAATCCTGTCCGTGACCGTGGTACTTGTGTCCTTGAGCAAGACACTTTACCATAATTGCTTCTCTCCACCCAGGAGTAAATGGGTACTCCCCAGGGAGCTGATGATGGTTTCTGGAATGATTTATGCGCCTGATGAGCAGGGGTAATAATGTACAGCGCTCTGATACCTTGTTTAAGAGCGCTTTAAAATGCCCGACATTATTATTATTTATAAAGTGAGACAGCACCTCGGAAAAACAATATTTCTTGGGAAGAGTACCGTAGTACCTTCGTACCTGTTAATTAAAAACTCAAATTAATAAAACGATGGTCCATGATGGTTTACTCCTCAGTTTGCACGTGAATACATCACACTTTATTGCATGTATAACAGGCCGATGGCGTAGGCAGTCTTCCAATTGGCCAGCGCGGCTGTCAATCAGAATCAAGCGCGTTTGAAATATCGCTTTTATTTACAGTTTCCGACTTTCATTTTTGTATTATTGGTTTAATGACGACATTTTCTTTCAAAACTCGTTCGCTTTATACAATCTCTTTTGAGGGTTGTTTTAGCCAAACACAGGCAATATATCTTTTAATGTAGAATTTAGGAAGGAGTGCCTTACGAACAAATTTATTTACAAAAGTTCACTCTTCTTAAAAGTTATTCCTAGCTTTGCACCGAATAAATTTTACTCTTTGATAATGCTTTGAATTACCAGTTCTACCTTAAAAGGTAGACCTATATGAAGATGATGTGATCAATGTGCCCTATAAATAATTGTGTCTAACATGAAGAAAGAAAATAATAATTTCCAGTTTGAATTTAGGAAAGAGTAACCTTTCCTATTAAAATTCCACATTAAAATAAATACAACCAATTTGAATGCATTTTCATTTGTTCTCTCATGAACAACAATACCCAATTAGCTAAGGCTTTCCGGTTTCTGGTCTCCACACGCTCTCCTCGGACCCGTTAGCATTATTTATTTATTTTTTTAAATTGTTATTATTATTTTTTTTTTATATGAAATGATATCCAATTGCAGCTTAAATTGCTGGATCGATTGTAATTCTGCTGCGCTGTATTTTTCACATAGGGGCATGAACGTTTGCCCGATTGGTGAGGTCTCTCTTAGCCACCGTACTTTGTGTATTGGAAATTTGGTCTGGTTCCAATAACTGCGTATACATGTATGACGTATTTCACTGATTAGCAACACTGATCTCTGTAATAAATGGATAGGAGATCGCACCGATTGACTGAAGCTTGTTGTTCGCCATCTTTGTTCCCCAAGAAAGAAGGCGCATGCGTGACAGCCGGACAGGTTTACTGCTACCCGACCGACGACAATGCCGAGTACTGCTGATCCAGTTGTTGTTATTGTCTGTATACTAACATGACATTTGACTCTTGACCTTTTGGGGAAACAACATGGCGGCCGGTTACTTCAACTTTTTATAGGCCAATCGGCGCCCATCTCCTATCCAGTTAGTATATAGAGATCAGTGGTTAGCAACTGGTTAGAAAAAAAACCCGCGTCAACGCACCTATTTTGAAGCCGACCTATGACCAGAAACCGGATACCCTTTTTTTGGCCTAAAGTTTTTTCTTTTGTTTTAATATTTAGTTTGATTCAAACAGAGGTATATTCGTAGAAGCAGTTTTGCCAACATGGTCAATGATGTACCTTTTTCGAATAATGATTCACATGAAAGCTTTAGTAATTTTACATACACAAATATTATTATATACTTTATTTAATCTCGATAGCATCATAGGTTATGACATAATAATAACATTTAAAATGACATATCCTCTTTACGTGATGGTCGTCAAAGCACACACACCCAATGCTTTTTGTAAAAGAAATTAATGGCAGAGACATAAAATGTATGCAATAAATTATGTCTTGCATTTTATACAATATTGTTTGCATTTCCCAATTAAAAATACAAAATGCCCTTTTCGTTTTAGTAACAGGTGCATAACGGAGATGATTGATGAATCCACAATGTGGTTAATTGATAATGGTTCCGGAAGAATTGCTCTTTTGTGAAAGGCAGTTTTTTTTTTCCAAGATCATAATTATACCATTATCGTTGCTTATACTGCTGCGTGCTATAGCTGTTTACTTCGCGAAATACATCTCTGCTGGGCCAATTTCATATAGACTAATAGAGCTATATATCAGCAGTGGCAGGGGGAATGGGGCTGCACCATATTTTCTGGGGGAATGTCAAAAAGATGAAATAGGTTGCAGTAATACATGTCCATTTGTATGAATTTGCCCTCTAAAATGGTTTTAAAAACTTAAATCGAAGCCTCACCGAAAACGAATTATTTGCAAGAAATTCAAAAACAACAGCGTTGGGTTAATGCCCTTTTAGTTAATATTTGATTATATATAAATAAATGTTAGTTTTACATATCATTACCATTGCCAAGATAACCAAATATATATGGGTGCACCACACTTTGTGACCAAATTCATGCGCCTAGCTCATTATAATAATTTGTATGCCCTAAACATATTTTGAAAACAAAGATTTCAGATCCATACATATGAGGTATTGTACAAAAATGGTTCAGTATCATTACCTGGGGTCCTTGACTTTCAACTTTGTTTGTTTGCTTGCTTGGTGTAGGACCCTCTTTCCAAAATGGATGTTTTTTGCCGTGTGAGCGTTTTCACTTGTGTGCTGTAGAGGGTGCATGCTTTCCTTTAGGATGAGAATAACTCGATGGGCCTCTGGACTATCCACATTAAATTGAACACACTTGAGATTTCTTTTTTAATGAATTTTGAGGTTTTTTCAATGATTTGTTATTTTACATTTTGTATTTAGCATTGGTTTATATGGGAGTTTATTTAGTATGGTGCACCCACTGGGGTTTAGTGGTGTACCCTGACTCCATGTAAGTAATGAAGTTTTTGTTTAATGTAAAACTATACCATAGGATGAAGATGTAATACTGATTATTCACAAGCATGTGATCTATATAATATATCCACTAGTCTAATAACTTTCACACAAAATGTGTGTTCTTGTTTTTTTAATGCTTAGCAAAAATATTTGCTTGTCAAATTGTTCTGCTTATTAGAAGCTCTGTAAAAATTTTCTTCACTACTTCTGGTACTGCTTCAACTGTACTGCATATTACTGTTGTCGCTATTGCTGTTGTTGTTCCTGCTGCCGCCTGTGCAGCTGCCGTGCCGTCTATGCTGCTGCCGTGCCGTCTATGCGGCTGCCGTGCCGTCTATGCTGCTGCTGCCGTGCCGTCTATGCGGCTGCCGTGCCGTCTATGCTGCTGCCGTGCCGTCTATGCGGCTGCCGTGCCGTCTATGCGGCTGCCGTGCCGTCTATGCTGCTGCTGCCGTGCCGTCTATGCGGCTGCCGTGCCGTCTATGCTGCTGCCGTGCCGTCTATGCGGCTGCCGTGCCGTCTATGCTGCTGCCGTGCCGTCTATGCGGCTGCCGTGCCGTCTATGCTGCTGCCGTGCCGTCTATGCTGCTGCCGTGCCGTCTATGCTGCTGCCGTGCCGTCTATGCGGCTGCCGTGCCGTCTATGCTGCTGCCGTGCCGTCTATGCTGCTGCCGTGCCGTCTATGCTGCTGCCGTGCCGTCTATGCTGCTGCCGTGCCGTCTATGCGGCTGCCGTGCCGTCTATGCGGCTGCCGTGCCGTCTATGCGGCTGCCGTGCCGTCTATGCTGCTTCTTCTACGCTATTAACAAATTGTTGTTCATTTACAGTAAGTTGTTTTGCCAATTGGCATCACGAAGACTTCTTTATTATACAGCAGATTCTTTGTTATACAGCAGAATTTCCCCTTGTGCATTAACAGCAGACCTGCTGTAACTTGACAGAGAATAGGAACGTAACCATTTAGAAACGGCACATTTCTGTATATTCATAGGAAAATCTGAAAACAGAAATTTCTGCTGTAAATTTTTGATTCTTTTCAACAGAAAAACTACTGTGAACTCACACAATTTTATTTTTCACAGTGTATAACAACTGCTGCTGTTACTAATGATGCTTCATGCGAGCACATGAATTAATGCATGAACTAATGCAAGTAATTAACGTGTGTATCGTATTCCCTCGGTTGAGACCCTTGACTATTACCGCCTACAGTGAGGTTGCCGCAATGGTGGAACATAAACCGCGCAAGCTGTTCAGATATAGCATTTCATCTTCCATCTTGGGGCTTGGGATATATATCCCCCAAATGATTTCAGAGGGGGATGACCAAAACAATAATTCGTCTAATAATGTGCATACTAATAAAGAAAACACTTTAAACATATAAGAACACTTTATAATTCTCCATGAATACAATGTTTAAAAGTATGCATCTGATGCTATAACAGTGCATCTAGAAGTTTCCGATTTGTATTTGCACTCCCCTCCCCCTCCTCCCCCTCCTCCCCCACTTCCCCCTCCTCCCCCACTTCCCCCCTCCTCCCCCACTTCCCCCCTCCTCCCCCCGACTTCCAGAATCATTTAACCGCCCTTGCTGTATTGTGCTGCATTCTGAAAAACAACAGCAGATGTGTACCTGTTTCGTGAAAGTGATAGAGATCCCAATTCAGTTGCAAAATTATTAATTTATTTTTAATTTGTTGCCAAGTCCTGTGGTATGTTTAGTGTGATTTGTACGATGTGATTTGATATACTTTTTTATATTAAAAATGGTATCAATCTATTACATTCCCCCACGGGACGTTTCAGTGTTAAAAAAATGAATTAAAGTTAAAATGTAGATTACTGAAGCGTGACAAGGGTACACTTTGCGTTGTTAGCACGAGTATTATATCTCAAGTCACAATAATAAGAAATGGAAATAGGTCACCAAAGTTAAACAATTAAAAAACAAAAACAAAAACAAAACAGAAACAAAACAAAACAAAAAACAGGATAACATTATTTTAGTTTTTTCAAAATTCCCTGTCAACTTTCGGGTTTGACCAGAAGAAAAGGTCATTTGAAGGTCATATCTCTGACACAACTAATCTCCCTCATGATCGTGAAAAAAACGTCAGTACCTGCTTTGGTTCAGGGGATATGATTTTTCATAATATATCATTAGAATTACATATATAATTTGCTATGCTGAATACTGTAACACCGGTTCAGTCACGTGACTGCATTTAGTCTTTACAAAAGTAATACATTTTATGTATTTTATCATCGTACTAAATTTTGTAGAATTGTTTGACAGGAATGTTAGTTTGAAGTGCCCCTAGGGGGCGCTCTGATCTGTCATGACGTCATCAAACATTTTTTTAAATCTAAGACGCCACTGTGGTCAATTTGTTCACAGAAGTCGTATTCAGATTCCCTTTCACATTGGCTGTAGACTCTTTTCAGAAGAAGTTTCAGGGCGCAACTTATTACATATATTTATCTATTTGTATATAAAAATGGAATTTAATGGGTCCTTTTTATGAAAACCGAAACGAATAAAGCCAGCCTATCGATTAAGCGCATTGGGCTTATTGGGTTCCAATGGCATGATTGTTGCTTGGCCTCATTACGAAGGTTTCAGAAGGAATGCAGCCATGCATGCGTCATTGACCGTAACTGCTTGTCTCGATCCATGGGTTTTAACCCTTGTATAGTTTGATACCTCAAACCCTATGAAAAATTAATGGGTTTGAAAAGAAGAGTTAATGGGTATCTGTGTGGATGGAGATGATCGTTGTTGCTAGTGCCTAATACTTCAACAAGAGACCGGGCACAGTTTTTATCTGGGGCTGGTAAGCAGAAGAAGAAACAAATTGCTTAGCAAACATTTTTGTTCATTTCCACCAATCTGGAAAATCCTGGCTACGCCACTGCTCTTACTCGCACTCCCCCTCATGACAAAGTCACTTGTACTCGTACTCACGACAAAGTACTCGTACTTCCCCTCGTAATCGCTGTTTTTTATTATGAAATACTTATACTCGTGTACTCATGAAAACGTATTCCACTACAATTCTACCCAGAGCTCCCTGTCGGCTAGACATGGAATCAAATTGTGGAGGTAGTGAGTATCTGGAAAGATATAGTATTGAAAAGAAAGTGGCCACTAATTTTGATATAAATAAGCAAAGTTTATATGGCTATCACAGAAAGTGCTACCAGCGGTTTACAGACAAGAAACGTATTGCCCTGGGTGTTCAAAGAAAGGAATGGGGGAAATTACGACACGATAAACCAATAGATGGAGATGATGACATGTCAAATGCACATCAGCCAGATGCAACACCAGCGGCGTAGCCAGGACTTTTTCAGTGGGCACAGGGGGCATTGCTTTTCAGTGGGGGGGGGGGGCGGCCAGGGGTATGGGGTTTTTTCCCTTTTCTTTTTCTTTTCTGTTTTTTGGGGCATTATGAGGATTTTTCGTGGGGGGGCACTGGAAATTTGTGGGGGGCACGTGCCCCCAGGCCCCCCGTGGCTACGCCGCTGTGCAACACACAATGCTAAGATTTTAAGATCACATGTCAAACTAGCAACAGTGCCCCTTGACGAAGATCCAACTATGTCCTCCCGGAAGAATGTATCATCTGTAAATAAGAACAGTTGTAGACAAGACCTCAATGAAGAGAAAGCGAGAGAGCCTGAGACTGATAACCTGTTAAAACAGCCGGGATGCAGTTAAGTTATTGGAGGCTGCCGAAGCTAAACAACACCTGCGGATCTTGCTTCAAATAGGTAACTTTGATCCGGTATGTATTGAACTACGCTACCATGCATCATGTTATAACAAATATACAAAGTGTGTGTATGACACAAAGCAGGTGTCCAGCCGTATCCTCTCAGAATCATTTGATATGTTTTGTGAGGAAATTATTCAGAAAATCATTGTTGGTGGAGAAATGATGAAGATGAACTCCCTGAACAGACAGTTTGTCAACACTGTCAAAGAAGTTGAAGGGTTTGAATTGACTAACTATCGTAACTTCCAGTTGAAGGCAAGATTAGTGAATAGATATCCCCAGTTGCAGTTTGTTCATCCAAAGCCTACGACTTGCTGATTGTTTTTTGTGTTCCTCTGATAAAGACAACATACTGGTAGATTTACCACACAGTTCTGAGTCGGAGTCTAGGAGACTCAACCAGTTCTATGAATGTGAGTGAACATGAAGAACGTTATTCCAAATACTCTTCTCCTGAACAACAAAAGTCGGCTCAGTTGTTTGCTCTGCGCTCATCCTACGAAATGCTGTAAGTAGTGCTTCTTCTATCTCATATCAAACCTTGGATTTAAGTTAAATTATACAGCTGCAGCTTTTATGTGGTCCAAAGGTACACATAATGTAACAATGAGACAAAAAACTGTTTTCATTTAGTTATTTTATTTTTCTTTTGTTTCAAATTGTTAATTATTATTTTTTTGGTGGCCATGTTGAATTATTATGATGGGTGTGTGCATAAGGTTTCAGGTACATTTCCAATGCAGGAAGACAATTCAGTTCCTCCATTACATTCAGTATTGGTTACAATTATAAAAAAAATTATATATAAAAATGTGAACTCAAAAGTGTTTTTGTATATAAATAAACTGTAACATTTTTGTTCAGTGGACATGGATCCTCTTGGAAGCCATATTGATTAAATAAAGACAAGAATTTAAATAACGATTATCCAAAACATTAAATCCTCTTTTCACCATAATGTGTTTCAAAAGTTAAAAAAGAGCACTTTTTTGGCTTCGGCCCATGGCCTAATTCCCTTCCTGTATGTTGAGTCCATGGGGATGAATGGTGTGGACACGCCCAATCCACTCTTATCTCAGCTGAGACGAACCGATTCCCTGCGGTTAGCAAGTACCCCGTCAACGCCCCGCAAAATCGTGTCAGAAATGGAATGATTGAAGAGCTGGCCCACAGGAGTGTCAAGCTTGGTTAGTGTCATGATTGGTTAAAAGCAACCACTATAGATTCGTTAAAGGCAACCATTTAGAGATGTGTCTGATACAGTCAGTTCTTCCAACACATTGATTAACCAAGAGATTGTTTAGGTAAGTCAGAAATATATAATCAATGTCTGTTGTTAAACTGACATGGACATTTCAGTTGCATGGCCGCAACCTTAATGCCTTCAGACAAAATAAATCTGCGTTACAACTTTAGCGACATAATATCAGACAACACTCTGGCATGTTATCCGTGCTTCAGACAGCGTTACTGCAGTGTATACCTTCTTAAAAATCTTCTGAAAAGGTCTGCAATTTAATTCCAACCGTTCCATATAAAACTATTTAATTTCCATTACAGGGCATTCATGGCAAAGTGCTCTCAACTAATATGGGCTTTGACTGTAAACAAACTACTCGGCGTGAGTGAGCAATTAGCTGCTGACTTACACGCTTTGCATGTTATTTCACCTCAGTCGTTTATTCTTCATGGTTCCTGTAGAAATGCAGAGGATAGCCCCTACTCAAAAAGAAACCCGTACAGTGTAGAATTCCTGCTGGTAATTTTAACCACCAAAAAGTTTTACCTGCATGGTGTTCGCTCGTCCTTTATCCAAAGGCGCTGATACAATCCGAAATCTCTGAGCTCTCATTTGTTAATTATTGTGACCCCATGTAACCCGTTTACGTTCATATTTTATTTATTTTTTTATTTTATTTTATTACATTTTAAACTGCCAATCAAATTACATCAATTAAATATAAAACCAAAGCCCTAAAGACAAAACATACACAAAAATTCATTTTAAACAAAGCCAGTGAGTGGTAAGATAGAACAGGTGACCAGCACCTCTACAAGGCATCCTACCACAAGAAACCCACTGAACATTTTGTACCTCATTACACCCCCATCCCTCCGCCCCTGTTACACCACTGAAGGGCCGTTGAAGCAAGTTGGGACGGAAAAGACAACATTAAGCAACAAATTAATTACGCCGACAGAGAGAGCAATGGCAAAAAGACATCCATGTACAAAATATTATCTACCGAAAAACTGGAAGCAAATTTTGTTCTGTAAAACTGAGACACTTGAGATTTAAACGACGAAAGTGAAGTGGCAGACCTTGCTGCCAAAGGAAGTTGATTCCAGATTGGAACAATCCGCTGAAAATAAAAAGAATTGTGTGATTCAGTTTTATACCTAGGAACAGATAACATATAAGGATCGGAAGAAAGTCTAGTGACAGGACGGCCTTGAGTTACATTAAAACTAATATAACGTGTAATTTTACAATTAAAACAAAATATTTAAGATCACCAATTTCTCTTCTAAGAGACAACGGTAAAATGTCAAGACGATCCAGTCGTGACTGATAGTCTTCCTCAGGATAATGCAGGATAAATTGTGTAGCCCGTCTTTGAACACCTTCAATTAACCTCATTATGTTTTGACGTTCCACTCCACAAAGCTACAATATTCAAGGTTACTCTCTAATCAAAGCAGAATAAAGTGTTTTTGAGCTTCATAGCCAATAGTATACAAATATAACATGGTTTGAGACTTTGAGGGTGGACAGTCGATATTAGCTCCCCTCGGTATTGGAAGTTGACAAACTAGTTCCCGAGGCGAAGGGAACTAGTTTGTCAACTTCCAATACCGAGGGGAGCTAATATCGACTGTCCACCCGAAATAAATCATGTTATATTTGTTTTACTATACCTCATACATATTCAGTTGCCATTACAATAATAAGGAGCTCGGGAAAACGCGAATTGACATTTACGTGTGCCGCCATCTTTTCATGTGTATGTAGCTGGGGCGCGCGATGTTCGCGCGTGCGTACTACACCCGTGCGACTGTTCCCCGCCGGGACTGTTCCCCGAAGCGACAGTCTACTACGCATGCGTATTTACCCTGTGCGTGAATACTCGCAGGCGCTTGGTAAACAGCCAAAATAGTATCTGGCACGTGATGGTGAATGGACCAGTGAGAATTCGGCTTTCGATCATGAATATGTATGAGGTATAGTAATATACAAATATAACATGGTTTGAGGGTGGACAGTCGATATTAGCTTCCCGAGGTATTGTAAGTTGAGAAACTAGTTCCCGAGGCGAAGCCTCGGGAACTAGTTTGCCAACTTCCAATACCTCGGGAAGCTAATATCGACTGTCCACCCTCAAACCATGTTATATTTGTATATTATCAACCCCATCATCTTATTACGTTTGCCAACAATTCTATTAACATGATCATTCCAAACAAAACCCGAGGAAATATCCACACCATGATACCGAACGGAATCAACCCGTTCGAGAGAAATGTTGTTTAATTTGTAATCAAAATCTACCAACTGTTTACGCCTAGATATGGAAATAATTTGGCACTTCGAAATATTGAAATGCAAATCCCACTCAACACTCCAAGAATACAAGGAATCAATATCCTTTTGTAATAATTTACAATCAGATATATTCTTAACAGAATTAAAACACTTGGAATCGTCAGCAAACAGTGCCACTGAAGAATTTTGGACAGTGCTGGGCATGTCGTTTATATACAGAAGAAACAATAACGGACCCAATACGGAACCCTGTGGCACACCTGTCACAACCGGCAGCCAATCAGAGTTTCATCCCTCGACAACCACCCTTTGCTGACGATTATTCAAGTATATCCGAATGAATACCAAAAGACTGTAATTTGTGAAGAATTAATTCATGAGAAACACTATCAAAAGCTTTGGAAAAATCAAGATAAATCATATAAACTGTCCAGCACTGCTGTCCAAAACACAATACTGTTGTGAAACCGTTGAGCGACCTTTAACAAACCCATGTTGGAGGTTGTATATATCATCCCGAACAACTGGAAAAATAGCATTAAAAACAACCCTTTCCATAACCTTGGCACATACACTGAGTAAAGACACTGGCCTATAATTTTCAACTTTATCTTTGTCCGATTTTTTAAAAACTGGAACATTAGCTCTTAGCCAATCGCTGTGTAATACTTGAGTTGTTAAAAATATGACACAAAGAAGAAATAATCTGTTGAGCACATTCTTTTAACACTCGAGGGGATAACCCATCAGGACCCACTGCTTTAGTTATGTCTAAATGATTAAGGATGTCTAAAACTTCACTCTCATTAACAGATATTGATCCCAATTCAGCATGTGTATAAACAGGAATATCGGGTAAAAAATCATAATCCCTTGGTTGGGTCAAAACGGAGTAAAAATAATTATTAAACAAAGTAGAAGTTTGACCAATACCATTTTTACCGTGTTGGGTAATGATTTAGTTTTAGTTTTTTGCCTAAAAAATTACCAAAATCTCTTAGGGTTGTCCACAAGAGTTGACCCAAGATTATTCAAATGCTGCTTATACTTATAAGACAAAAGATTCTTAAAACTGTTACGTAGCTTTCGTAAAGCTGTCCAACGTTGGTTTAAATTAGATTTTTTAGGCTTCCTCCAGGCCGATTTTGTTTTTAATTTGAGCATGTCGGACTTCTGCATCTATCCACCCAGGAGCTGTGGGATCCTTGATTTTTATTTTAGGAACAAATCTATCTGCAATACACTCAGAAATATATCAACAAAATTAGACCAGGCCACATTCACACCATCAGCATAATAAATAGTATGAAAATCAGTACTAGAGAGAACGGATCTAACAACTTCAAAATGTGCACACTTTTGATTTTTCGAACGCTAGTCCTAATATCAAATTCAAGCATGGTCCGCGAGGAAACCCTCATGAGAAATACACATGTTGAAAATCATTTATATTATACGCTTGACTTTAACAAAATTGAACGGAGTAGCGGTTATTGGAAATTTAATAATTCCTTGTTGACTGATAATAATTACCCATATTTTGTGAGAAATCAGATACAACGCGGGACAACCTGGAAGGCCCTTTGTCGTATGTCGAGCTTATGCAAGCTTTAAAAAACAGTAAGAATTGTAAATCCCCAGGTTCTGATGGATTTAGTTTCGAATTTTACAAATCTTTCTCGTCTGATTTATCGTGGTTTTTTGCTATACGCTCACTCAACTTTGCATATTTGTCGGGCCAGTTATCAGTCACTCAGAAATATGGTATTATCACTCTGTTGCCGAAAGGGGACAAACCCTGTCAGTTTTTGAAAAGTTGGCGTCCTATCTCGCTCCTTAACACATCTTTATATAAACTGGCGCTGAGAGATTGAAATCTTGTCTGCCCCACATTATTAATGAGCGCCAAAAGGGATTTATGGCGGGTCGTTTTATAGGTGAAAATATTCTTGATATTACTGATTCGGATAACATTCCTTGTCTATTGATTTTGAAAAAGCGTTCGACTCAGTCTCATATGAGTTTATCCTTAATATTTTGGATAAATTTAACTTTGGTCCATCTATAAAACAAAAAATGGATCAAAATTTTCTACAACCAGGCCTCTTCATCGATCTTAGTTAACGGTTTCCTATCAGGATCCTTTAAAATTGAGAGGGGTTGTAGACAAGGTGAGGCTTTAAGTTCGTATTTATTTCTTTTGTGTGTGGAGGTTTCTTGCTATGATGGTATGTAATGACAAAGACTTAAAAAGGTATTAAGGTAGCCGGTAAAGAGTTTCGATTATCTCAATATGCTGATGACACTGTTTTATTTCTTGATGGTTCTGAAAAATCTATGCAGGCTGTATTTAACATTCTTGACTTATTTGCCAATAAAACGAATGTGGTTTGGATTGGTTCAAAGAAAGTGTGGACAAGGTATGTGAGGAGATCAATGCCCACTGGGTGGGGCCTTTGGAGTCCTTTAAAACACTTGGCATTGAGTTTTCCCACAGATCTACATTCCATGGTTTTACCATGATTACAGTAAGCTAGCGTATTTATTACGTAATCTGATAGCGAGATGGTCTAAACGGAATCTTACGGTTCTTGACAGAATCACTGTTGTCAAATCTTTAGTTCTATCTAAACTTACTTTTCTTATTTTAACTATTCCTGATCCGCCTATTAATATTGTCAATGATTTAAATTCAATGTTTTTCAAATTCATTTGGAGGGGTAATGACCGGGTTGGTAGAAATCAAATGGTTCAAGATTACAGCGAAGGAGGGCTACGTATGGTAGATATTAGAGATTACATGAACTCCCTTAAAATCACTGGGCTCCGCAGACTCCTAGTATCTGACAATAGTTGCGGTTGGGTTTTCTTATACCATAAGATCATGGATATTTTTGGAATATTTTCTTTGGAAGGGGGATCTTTGAAATTGCTTTGTACCCATAAGAATGGGAACCTTTTTTGGAGGGATGTTTTTACATCCTGGTCTAAATTCACCATGGCGCATACTCCCGTGACTGCTGAAGATGTTTTGTCAAACATGTTACAATTAACAAAATATTGTGCAAAAATGGCATCAGATTTATTGAAAGAATGTTTTCCTATACCATGATGGAGAGTGCCATAATTCTAATATACAGTTAGAATTATAGATCAAATAAATTACAAAAGGATTTTACTTTTATAATTGATTAATGTTCTAGCATTTTCTAGAATTAGCAAATAGAAACACATCACCACTTCAAGAAGCGAGGTTATAAATGAATAATTATATTGCACATGAGCTTATTGGATTGGTTAAAACAAAATACATGCGTACTACACAAAATATTTATTCATGATTGTATGATGTAATAAAATTCTCAATTAATATGTGACAGTAATGTGACTGGGTCGGAGAGACCAGGGACAGTATTAATGTTAATGGTAACCACCCCCCCAACAAAAAGTAATAATAATAAAATTATAAAAAATAGTTATTCCCCCATACCGACCCTAATTGTTTAAATAAAAATCTTCACATAACATATACGCCTTCAACCCCAGTGGCGCCAGTACTGTGTGATAACAACACTAAAAACAAAAAGAAAGTTTTTGAGATATTTTGTTTAAAAGAAGAAAACAAACAAGAAATATTAAACTGAATTGATTCATTGGGTGGTGTGGGAAGGAGGTGTGGGAAGGAGGTGGGGGAGAGGAAGGGAAGGCATGGGTGGCAGAAGGTTACTGCTCTTGTTCCTGTTCCTGCATTCCCACTGCACCCCAGCCCAATTTTACTAACACCATCAATTGCAATTGTTGCCACTGCTGATGCAGATGCAGTTTACATTTTTCCTTCAGATGATAGTGACTGGAGCAAAATTGTCCTTTATACATCTCTTCTATCTACTCCAATCATTGAGCACAAACAACAAAAAAGGATATAGATGCCATAATTACAGTCACAATGGAAAACTTCCACAGATATGTGGCTTTTTATCTCTAAAAACAAAACATTAACACCATCTGTAAAGCATTAATGCAGCAGCACATCCACTGTACACATACAACACCTGTATGTAACATAATGTACATTCAGTGCAATTTTTTAAACAACCCATTCAGGCCACTCCAAGCCATTAGCTGTTGCCAGTGGCCTCCTATGGTTACCCTTCTGTGGACTGTCACACCACTGAGATTGCAGGGTAAAGTGGTCTCCCATTGATACATTGCAGGCCATACTAATATGTTCAAACATTTACAGTAGCCTTGGGTGTCACACAGTTGATTTTGTAAGATTACTTGGAAAGGACAGCAGACTTGTATTTACAAAAGGTTGGTGAAAAACATACTGAAAATTTAGTGGATCGGAGTGGCCTCCATGTGTAGGAGGGTTGTACATACCTATACTGTACTGTACAATGCACATGTACAGTACATGCATGCTTGCGCACATACATGTGTGTTGACCATAATTATGGTCACCTATGATACTTTGCGACTTCCTTCACAATATCTTATGAAACGAATTGGAGTGTCCCAGCGGTACTGGATTGTACCGATGGGCACGAGCGAAACCTTGGTGATGGTATGTCAAACATAATTGGAAATTATTCGGCTCGTGACTGGACTTGGTCAGGGTGCTCTCATCCCGTAATTAATTACATTTCCAGGTAAATGTCGTGACTTATTTACACTTTGCATGTGACCTTTAAAATATACCAGGGGTTATTTCCAAAAAAGTGTTTGTATTTGTACATGTTGTACAATTCTTTTTTTAATTTTCATATGAATAATATTTGAGATGTAGTATTCGTGCGGGAATAGTGCCTTATTAAAAAATAAATGAAATTTAAATTTTTTCTGCTGACATCACAAAATATCAGATTTTATGGTTTCTTGTCATAGAGGTGAATAAGTAAAGAATTGGTTATTAAAAAAATCAATGTTCGAATTTTAATGTTAATGTTACTCTATGTAAAGTTGAGGATGGTCCTAATATTCCCTAGAAATATTTTTATGAAAAGGTTAAATAATTTCAAGTTTCATGAAATTTCCGGTAAAACACCGTGCGATACATCTTTAATAGTAAAATGAAAGTGGGGTCAGAACTTAGTATACAATTAAAAACACTGCCAAGACGCATTGACAGGTCAGTCTCTGATTACAGTTATTTTCAAAGTTGAGTTGGGTTGGAAATGGGGAAGCACGTTTTCTTTCATAATCATAATCCCCTTTTGATTTTCCAACAGTACGAGGCCGCACGAAACTGACATTCCTTGACTTGTCAAATATTGAGCACTGAATAAGGGAATAATAGTTTGTTGAGCGCTTTTTACCACAGGTTAATGACCGGTTTTGGGCGTGGGTCACGGGCGATAAGGACCGAGCCGAAGGCGAGGTCCTTATCACCCGTGACCACGCACAAAACGGCATTCGCCTGCGGTAAACTCTAAAATGTCAACTTTTATTCCCATTCATAAATGCCCGTATCGGTTTCGTTTTCAAAATGTAAAAAGAAATGTAATGTTTGTTGGAAAAAATTTGTAATTTTTGTTGAATAAAGCCTAGTAGAAATGGGCAAATTCACGTTTTGGGGACACACGAAACACTTTAAAAGTACATGGTACATGAGTCAGGCGCCTGATGCGAAACAATCTTGGTCACTCTGATGTATGATGTTCTAAAACGGCCACATGCACATTGCAAGAGTGTGTAAGCGTCGCATTAGGATTCACGCGTCGCACAAGAAGTGTTGTCGCGTCGCATTAGAAGTGTTGTCGCGTCGCACTATAGAAGTGTGTCGCGTCGCACTAGAAGTGTGTCGCGTCGCACTAGAAGTGTTGTCGCGTCGCACTAGAAGCGTTGTCGCGTCGCACTAGAAGTGTTCACCATTGCAGTTTTTTCTCGTATGAAGAGCCGTATGTGACTAAATTTCGACTAATTAATATATAAGACTAAAATAAATGTAAATCCATATATTTACTAGAAAAACAATTATACAAAAGCGGCAACCAGACCGGTTGGCAGCTAGCATGCATACGGTACTAAACATGAATTTTGGGATTTATATTCCTTTAAAAAAGTCCTCCACAGCCCATACATTATTGTTTTACAGAAAGGTTTTGTTTCTGAATTAGTGTTGTAGTTAACAAAAAATGTTGCTAACCATGTTACAAATATTTACAACCTAAACCTAATCTCGATCCCAACTACTTACTTGGAAGGTGAGCATTCTAAACCACAAGACTACCATGCCACTCGAATTTGGTGGTGAATTAAGTACAGAAGAACCTTTGTAAAATTGTATTTATAAAATAATATAAATTCTTTAATGCAAAAAAAATGCTCAGGCCTACAGGGTTCACTCGTCCCCACCGCCCAGGTCCGTAGCGAGCGGGGGCAGGGGTATGGTGTGCGACACCCCAATAATTGTTCTCAATAATAATAATAATAATGAACATTTGTAATGTGCCGGTATCTGTCAAAAGAAACGCTCATGGCGCAGGGACACATCAGTGTAAACAAGAAAACAAAATACATGGTAAGAACAATGCAATATAAAATTACAAGGAACAATGGTTGCAAAAAAGGCTGACTGGCCCTGGTCAGAATATGCTAGGCAAAGATGATATTCTGACAACAAGGAAAAACCCTGCATACACAACCATGCAAACAAGGTTGATTAGCAAAAAGTGTAAACACCGTAGCGACACTCTTCACATATTAAACAAAAACAAAAGGTATAAATACATCATCATGAAAGTCAATAGTTAAACATAAGTAAATTATACATCAATTTTCAGTCGGCAAATCAAAGGTACTAGCGCAAGGGTTGGTCCATAATAAATTTTCAGTCAGCAACGTTTGTATGTTTTATATACTGATGCCTACTTTCACAACAAACTATTTTAAAGCAGAACCATACCCTAAATTCATGGTCACACAATAATGTAACTATATGCGGGGTGGCTAGATGAAAGATAATTAAAAGCAAAAAGGACACAAACGAATTGTACAAATTAGATGATTTTATTTTTATATAAACTTGTTTAAAGCATCAACCATTATATACTGTTAAATAAAGGAATGTTTATTACGTATATGTACAACACTGTCCAAAATAAGTTGCATTTTGAGATAATCGAATTTGTCACACAACTAACTGTATTAACTGTAGGCAGGAACACATTTAAAGTTCATGAGACAATTTATTTCACATAATAAACAACCTGAATGTATTTTCACTATTGCTGAAGCTTTCATATAGGCTGGAGTTATGCATCAACAAATGCATTATCCTAACAGAAAAGAAATATATTTTACTACAGAAAAGACTTTCTTACAGTTCATGAGTTCAAAGCTAAAATTAAGTCTTAATTGTTAACCTGGAGATCCTGGTAATTTTTTTATATTTTTATTTGTTTTTTTCTGAAACATGTGAGTAGACTTTCACGGGTCAGTAAGTCTGACCGAGTTCCAATGACCAGTTGTAACAGTTGTACTTAAAGAATTGACAATCATGAAAAATTGTTTTGACATTTATTGATATTTCATTTGTATTTGTTACTTTCCTTCTGTTTCTCTGATTTATATTGGATGTTACGAACTTAGAATAGTGACTGGATTATTTTAATTTATTTCTGATTATTGTTTAATTCTTATTAGTTTACTTTATTGCATTTCCCACTTTTGTATTGTTGCTGATTCCTCAGTTAGATCAGTTTGCTTACACTTTTATTATAATCTACTGAATGAGAGATTTTATAATTCATCTCGTTTCCACTAATCATTTTGTTGTAAACCATGTTGTACAAAATTAACATTTCTGAGTTATTTGTAAATTCATAGCCCACCATTGTTCAGTGTGTGAATTAGAAACCCTAAATTCACCGTATCACTGGTTACAGGTATTCCAGATGAAGACCATCTAGACTTATGCCTCCAGTTTTGCAATTTTCTTAGTTTCCATATGAATTGTGTTAGTACCGGTCGTTATATTATAATGTTAAATCCACTGTCGATTTTGTCGATACTGTGTTGCAAACGAACAGTGTGTATATTGTCTATTCATGCCATAGTATAGTATAATAATGATATGTGATCACTTCTTATCATCAGCCAAGGTATGGCCTTGGGTGGGTTTGTTTACATTCCAAGTTTGTGGCAGAGACCTTTGGTCTGCCTAGGGACTTTGTTTTGGGATGGTAGCTCATTAGTATGTTAGGGCTAGCCAGAGATTTAAGTGTTTTGGGACTGATGAAATAAGCCACGAATATGTATAAGACATCTCACTGGCTGAAATATCGCGGGATGGCAATTTTAGTTGGCAGAAAAAAGGCCCTGTGTGGTGGGGACGAGTGAACCCTGTAGGCCTGAGCAATATTTTTTTGCATTAAAGAATTTATATTATTTTATAAATACAATTTTACAAAGGTTCTTCTGTACTTAATTCACCGCCAAATTCGAGTGGCACGGTAGTCTTGTGGTTTAGAATGCTCACCTTCCAAGTAGGTAGTTGGGATCGAGATTAGGTTTAAGTTGTAAATATTTGTAACAGGATTAGCAACATTTTTTGTTAACTACAACACTAATTCAGAAACAAAACCTTTATGTAAAACAATAATGTATGGGCTGTGGAGGACTTTTTTAAAGGAATATAAATCCCAAAATTCATGTTTAGTACCGTATGCATGCTAGCTGCCAACCAGTCTGGTTGCCGCTTTTGTATAATTGGTTTTTCTAGTAAATATATGGATTTACATTTATTTTAGTCTTATATATTAATTAGTCGAAATTTAGTCACATACGGCTCTTCATACGAGAAAAAACTGCAATGGTGAACACTTCTAGTGCGACGCGACAACACTTCTAGTGCGACGCGACAATACTTTTAGTGCGACGCAACACACTTCTAGTGCGACGCAACACACTTCTAGTGCGACGCGACAACACTTCTAGTGCGACGCGACAACACTTCTAGTGCGACGCGACACACTTCTAGTGCGACGCGACAACACTTCTAGTGCGACGCGACAACACTTCTAGTGCGACGCGACAACACTTCTAATGCGACGCTTACACACTCTTCTTGCAATGTGCATGTGGCCGTTTTAGAACACCATACTGATGGGCTCAAATCCGCGTCGAGCGTCGCACAAAACAGCTGGTGAACAGCTGGCGCATAAGCGCTGCTCTGATTTTGATAAGCCATGTCTTTACCATCCGTTAATACACCCCAATCAGACTGTCTTGGGCATTTATGAATGTAGGGTAAAACTAAAGGACTTTGGATTTGTTTTATGTGGTTATACCAGATCATGAAATTAAATGTATATGTATAACAACTAGAAAACACTGGATTTGTGCTAACAGATTATCCGTTTTTCTTTAGGCTGTTTGAAGAGAAGGTACTTAAACTCGGGTTGGAACTGGGGTTCTTTGTACTTTTAGATTGATTATCAAGTGGTTTTTGCATCGTTGACAGTTTAACGGGGAGAAAATGTACGAATACCACCGTTAGCTCGGATTTAACGCTGTAAAACTATGTGTTAAAGAGTGTAGGGAATTTGGGACAGCCAAGATGGCGGCCATTGGGTACAACTATTCATGCGTATTTGACTGTACGCAAACATATTGCGCTACATTATAAAGCGTTTATGCCATATTATTATGAAGTTATGATGGGTGTTTTGGGGAGGTGAGGTGGGGGTGGGCGACTGAATTATGTTTTGATCAAGTCCCCCGTAATTTTCAACTCTGAAAATAGCATTGTTTTCGTTTATTCTGAATTTAGATGCTCTTCAAATTTGTGCGGAAGCCAAATAATGCCTCCTGGTCTGATGATTCAATGAGCTAGAGAGGCAGATACAATGAGAGATGCCACTCAGACCATGCCTCAGACCATGGAGGAAGGAACGGCTGAAGAGTATGGGGTACCTTAAACAGCAATGGCAAGAAATATTGCTGTTGGTGTAGATGGAAACGTGGCAGCAACATTTGGGAGGAAGTCGAGCCTAGGTGATGCCATTGAGCTTCATCTTGAAGAGCGTGTGTTGAAAATGGACAGCCATCATTTAGTTGTGACAACTGGACTAGTTTCCCAACCAAAAACAGTTCATATCCCTATCGTCGAATTTGAAACCCGTGAAACCTATGTTCGTGGAGGGTTGTGGATGTGCGTGGTTGAAGGGGTGGGGGACTGGTGCTAGATGGTGGGGGAGGGTGTGGGGGAAGGTGTGGGGGAAGGCACGTTCTTACTTAGCGACAGTTGAGATAAACGCAAGGTGTTACCACAAACCGAATTACCAGACTATGGTAATTAACCGATTATTACCAGATTATCAAATTAACAAATAAGTTGGTTCAAGTTTCAAGCATCCTGAGAAATGATTTTTGTCTTTTCGTCCGGCATCTTGTTCGGTTAGTTTTTACGATATATTGTTTTGTGAGTTGATTAAGTGGAGATAAACTGATGAACTTAACTATTTCTTGAAATCTATGGGGTAACGTGAACGATCGTTTCCAAATACCAATCTTGTTCCAAGTCATGTCAGACAAACTCGTCCCTCCCCCCCACTCACTCACCAGAGGCCTCTGCTTGTAAAAAAAAAAAAAAAAAAAAACAATGAGTGCCTCAAGTTCCTTCGCTGTGTAATTAATAAGGTGGCACGACTTTTCAATTTTCTTGATTTTCTTTCTTTGTATTTTCCGATGTTGTTGTCGCTGCATGCTGCTGTATTGCTGCTGTTTCAGTGCTACAATGGCGATGTTGCTTCTGTTCCTGCTATAACTGTCCCTTTTGATTTTCTACAGTTCAAAGTGTATTCTGTACGTTTCGACTACGCCAACATACATGTACATACAATTGATTGACCCATACAAACGTTGCGTTTTTGTCGCGGAAGTGATGTGCGTGTCTGTTTTACCATGGTTTTACTGTGGATATGGGAAATCGTTTGTGGCTAAACAAGTAGAAAACCATAGCTAAGTTACCTTATACTAAAACATACTCTTAGAACTAAAATGTTGAATCGACATTTTAAAGAGTTCGGTCAGTGACAACTCTTTATCCAGTTGGATTTAACTTTTGAAAAGGTTGAATTAACATTGATAAAGTCAGACTTAATTTGACTCTGTGTTAATTCAACACTTTCTTTGAGTTGAATAGGCCTATAACTTTATAATTGTGTTGTCACTCAAGTACTAATCGATTTTATTCCCACATCCCGACATCTGGCCGGCTTACAAAGGCGTTGGATCCACATTAATCTTGTGTTAATGCTGAACATTACCTAAATTCATGTTAATACTAATAATAGCAACAATTTGTCTGATTAGTTTACATTACTAATGATATTGGATATAGACTGATCTGCGGTGCTAGTGATTGATTGTTTTAATTTCGTTGTTATTAGTCAAGACAAGCCCAGACGAATCATATATCATGTAAAACCATGCATGAGTTTCTATATTCTTTAATGTGATAGGTCTAAAGCTTTAAACCTGCCATATAATGTTCTGTTTATACTCCAGGTGATTGTATCACTGGCTTGTTAGAAAATGCATAATGGGTAGTTTATGGACCAGGGATACACACTGTCGGATAACAAGTGTAGCCAAAATGTTCATAACGGGGGTCGCATGAGGTTTTGGGGGTGATTGTATACTGACAAAAACCTCAGCCGGACTAATGTATCAACACAAGTTAAACACAGATTTAAAGCCTGACTCATTTTCATGCTATCCGCTCAGTGCACATCGTAGTCCTCTAGCGGTGAATTTGCAGGGTAGTGTCTTGATAATAACCAATTTTGTGTCGTGTGTGCGTTGTGCGTACACTTTATGCGCGTATGTTATGGTACTAAACGCGCGTGTACTTCTGCCAGCCAATGATCGCTGGAGATATTCTGCGTACGCACATCAACTGCAAAATACGCCAGACACGACGCACTATCGCTGCCCTTTTGCCCACAGTGGTCTAACAACATGTGCCCTCAACAGCTCATGCACGGTGTTAATTGAGTAAATCTTCATTGGGACAGTTTGACATTTGACGTAATCTACCCCACCCAGGGCCGTAGCCAAAGGGGGTGGGGTGGGAGAGGTGTGACGGCAAATGAACCTCCAAATCGAGCCTCATCAGTCGGCAAATAAACCTTCAAATCGAGCCTCAGTCGGAAAATGAACCTCCAAATCGAGCCTCATCACTCGGCAAATAAACCTCCAAATCGAGCCTCATCAGTCGGCAAATAAACCGTCAAATCGAGCCTCATCAGTCGGCAAATAAACCTCCAAATCGAGCCTCATCAGTCGGCAAATAAACCTCCAAATCGAGCCTCATCAGTCGGCAAATAAACCTCCAAATCGAGCCTCAGTCGTTTGGAGATTTTTCGGGGGATATAAATAATAGCATTTATATGGCGCCTTTTGCACAGGCCTCAAAGCGCTTTACAGGAAAACAGTACAAAATTAAATAGTGAAAGTCCTTTAATAGAAAATATGGGCGAAGTTACCAGCACCCCCCCGTCCAACGATTTCGAAGGTGTTCAACCTTTTGAAAAACATTTCAGCCTGGTACCCGCTGCTGAAGTCAGACGGCAAATTGGCTTCCACACCCTCCAAAGATAATGCCTTCGCTATATGTACTTTGTTCCACTTTGTTTTGAGTTTCCGGGATGTATGGTTTATATTCCTTCCTCCATGGCTAGACAAAAATACACCCTCAGACCATGACGAATAAACACGTTTGATATCGCTTTCTTTGATAATGCATATTCAGATATAGGCTTAGCCCAATAATCAAACGACAGATCAAGTTTGCTTTGGGATTGATTACCTTTTTTCCCCCAGTGCCGCCATTGAAACCAATTTATTGACATCGATATTGGTAAAAGCTGGTAAATTTGAAATGTTACTCTCACGGCAATTTAAGATTGATAACAAGTTTGGCGCTGACGGAAGACTACAGGGGAAAAAAATTCAGTGCGCTAAGTACTGTTGCAACTAATACCCCGGCAAAGTAGTTATGAATTAGCCGTTCGAAAGAGGCAGGCGATGCCGTATGAAGCCTGCCGTAATTTTTAGGTCAAGGGAATAGCAATGGAAGATCGCAAAGTATTCATTAATCAAAAATTATTAGCTTCAAAAAGACATAATAAATTAATAGTGGTTTTTTTTAACTGCGAAATCAAAAGGAGCCAACTATGGGCAGGTCTATTACTATTAGTGACCTCTATCCAGGGCCGTAGCGAAGGCATAATCTTTGGGGGTGTGGAAGCCAAAGGCGTGTTGAAAACCCAATATCGCTGGACGAGGGGGCGTGAACAATTTTTAGAGGGGGTAGACGTAAGAAATTGTCAAGGTGGGTAGGCATTTTTCCAACCGAAAAATCTCCAATTGATGTTGTGGTTTATTTTGTTGACAAAACCATTAATTAGAACTCTCCAAGAAGTAAAACAAAATATCTTCCTAATCAACCGCCTCTCTCCCTAATCAACCGTCTCCCCCCCCCCCACACACACACAGATAGGTCTACTCGAAATAAAATTAGTCTAAAGTAATTAATGGAACAACACTATTACTAAGTTAATAGAACAACCACAAATTACCCTTAGATATTAGGAACGTGACATAATTTTTTTTAAATGGTACAACATTGGTAATGAGAGCGGTCACCGTGTGTTGAGTGCATACCGCTGAACATTTTACACCGCGGATATTGCCGTGATCTCCTTCAAGTTGCCCGCAATGCCCCTTCAAAATCTAGATCATTTTTTAATGATTAATGAGGTAATACTTTTTGAACAGTAAACACAAAACGTTGCCCAAGACTGTTCACCAGACTCAACAAACGATTCCGAGATTTGACTTTGAAAAGGCGAGGAATTTCGTCAACTTTTATGCACAAATTAACCCTGATGTTGGGTCTGATCCCACTGTGACATCACTGATTCGATCATGATTATGGAGCGTCGTGGCCGAGCGGTCTAGCTTACCGGACTCAAGTTCTGGTGTTAGCAGCAGAATGTGGGTTCGAATCCCGGCCGTGACACTTGTGTCCTTGAGCAAGACACTTAACCATAATTGCTTCTCTCCACCCAGGGGTTAAATGGGTACCTGTGAGGGCAGAGTTGGTTGATTAGCCCTATATGCGCTGTAATGGCAGTAATTGAGCTGTATACTCCCCAGGGAGCTGAGATGGTTTCAGGAATGATTTATGAGCCTTATGAGCCTTATGAGCAGGGGTAATAATATAATGCGCCTTGAGCACCACTTAGTTGGTGGATACGTGCGCTATATAAGTCCACACATTATTATTATTATTATTATTATTATTAAATATTAGTAAAGCATTATCCAAAACGTGCACACACAAAAATGAATCAAACGAGGTATTTGACAGTATCGTCATGATCAGAGCAGATTTTCAATACAGGGCATGGAAACGGTGTCGTAGTTTAAGATGAAAACAGTGATTGAAAATTACTGGTTCATTAATGCAGCAGCAACGGTATAATAATGACCTGATCATGTGGGATGATTTTCAGTCACCGAGTTAAAAGTAGCACCCCTTTATAAAACAAAACATTTTATTTCACATTAGGCGCTATAATGCTTTTGTTGCAGATGTCATAGCACTTCAAAATGACATTTCACTCTCAGTAGACTTTCAATAAGGCATGGAATTGGTGTCCAAGTTTAAGATAAACACAGTGACTGAAAATTACTGGCTCATTTATGCAGCAGCAACGGTAATATGACCTCATCGAGTGGGATGGTTTTCAGTCACTGAGTTAATCTAAAACTGGCACACCTTTAAACAAAAATTATCATAACGTGAGGCCTTGTAATGTTTTTGTTGCAGAAGTCAGAGCACTTCAGAATGACATCTCACTCTCAGCATGATTGAGCTACCTACCATCAACATTATTCCACCGGGCAAGGTTCAGGTAGTGTTCTGGTTAGTGAATTTAATTGACAGAACTTGTACGAGCTGCCCATTTGCCACGGGCAAGTGCCGGTATTTGTGTTATTTACGAGACAACGAAGAAATGTTATCTATTATGTTTTACCGGCCAAATGTCGTGTATCACATACACAGTCGACAATTCACATTTCCTGTGGGCGACAGTGGCGCACCCAGGATTTGATTGGGGGGGGGGGGGCTCAAAATATTTTTATTTGAAATCCAATATGGGGGAGAGACATGGCTAACCCAAACCATAACCGCTGGCGCGGCTGCAGCCATGTCCCTAGTCGTGCTCGTCAGTGAACCTACGGCACATGTTAAATGTTTCCTGGTGGTTTCTAGTCATAAAAAGAAGACATTATGGCATGATTCGGACTCGTAGGGTTTTACCTTCCATATAATTTCCTCCTCTTGATGTAAAGAACTTGAGCTTGTTTCGTCTGCAAGATTTCTATAGTTAAATACTTTCATTGCGTGGACGTAAAGTTTGTGATCATTCCGGGCGGAGCTAAATTTTTCAAACACGAATTTGGCGGCAAAACCAAATCCCAATATTATCCAATCGGTGTTTGCTAAAAGAGTGTCACATAATCTTTGTAAATTAAAACCCAATCCTGGGCCATTGTGTACAAACTGGAAAGGAGTTGATTATAATGCGGGCGTGTTTAAATTTTACGAGTAACCTCAACGACAGTCAACGACATCAACAAGAGAAACGGACAACAGAAAATGAAAATAAAATTAAGTAAAGCTGCTCCCTGATCAGGGTGCACCATGGCAGGGGAGAATGTAAAAATGCTTGTTATATATACTGGTGGCCCTTCAAGCTTACATGCACATGCATACGCAACGCCGTAAAATATAATAGTGAGTGGAATAAATGGAAAACTTTTGGAGGGGAGCTTGAGTCTCCCGAGTCCCCATCCCTTGTACCACTGCCCTATACTCCTTGCCGAACTCCTCTGTAGACAAGACTTGGGCTCAGATTTTGCTCTCTTTCCTGGCTCCTTCTTTAAAAAAAAAAAAAACATCAGCGGGCCCTTGGGGGGGGGGGGCTCGAGCCCCCCCAAGCCCCCCCTTGGGTGCGCCACTGGTGGGCGACGAAGACGCCATTAAAATGATGAAAACTACGAATGGCCAAAATTAAAGTCCCAGTCTCAATATTTCAATGTATGGATCTGACGTCTTCTCAAATTACCTCTTTGTACACTTTCATATAATCCCATCAATCAGCGGTGTTACCGCGCGCGCCAACTGATGGTTGATCTACAAATTACCCAAGGCAAAAGAGCCACTCAGATTACTGATGAGGGGCATGGAAGTATACTCAATATCTGAGCCAGGTAACGTTTTAACCCTAACCCCCCTAGGTATTCTGGTTAGGAACCTTCCTGAATCCTCCAAAATCCGTCAGTGTACTTTGGGAAACATGCCCTTACCTTCAAAATGCACCATGTATTTTCATTGATCTTTCATATTCAGCACTTACGGCCTGTACTTCTTGTCAGGTAGTAATTTTGCCACATTTGAAGAGGTGAAAGTACCAGTTTCCAACAGTGCTGAAGTTTTCCCAAAAAGTGCCCCTTGGAGGATTTTGCGTGGTTAGGGTTAATGACGTATACCTAAGCATATGTACTCTAAACATATACTTTTATAACTGTCTTAAAATATCGTTTCCCTCGTAAAATGTTTACATTCCATTGTAAATGACAAAGATTTTGCTCATTAGCCTGGGGCTCGAGTGTACTTTTTTGTTGTTGTTATTATCCGATTACAAAATTACTAAATTAAACAATTATATCCAAACAATTGATGTGAAGCCAATAGCGATGGTATTTAATCAAACATCCCGAGATATAACTCTGACATGCTGTCAAGATCAATCACAACAATCATCTCCACCCTCACCCCACCCTCACCCAACCGTCACCCACCATCACCCTTCCGCACCCTTTTGTGTGGCTCTATGCTCCCATTCGCTTTCTTACATGCATGGACAAGTGCATAATTCGTCCCTAATTTGCCACAGTGACCAATCCGACTTTTTTCAATTTTAAGTTTTCCCGCCATTAGTACATCCAGGAAGAGACCTACCATTGTATCTAATCCACATGCATGTATTCCTTATAGTTTTGGAGATAGAGCAAGCATTCAAATGATGAATGCTCTTACTGGCTATTTTTGTAATTTGGCAAAGTGACCAATACTGCATTGGTCACTATGCCAACTTAATTCGGGATTGGTCACTATGGCAAATTAGGGACGAATTTAGCAATCGGAGACAGCGATCTACGCCACCCCTGGCAGGCAATAGCTGCATGGTCTGCCCTCGCCCACTAAGACGACTCCTTTCCAAACTAGCGACGTCAGCGGTTTTCATCGGCTACTACAATTTCAGGGGAAATGACAGCCTCATAATGGAATTTTTCGCCTGTCCTTATCGAACGTATATACTGCTGGTGAAATATATGTCAATACATCTATACTTTACACAAATCAGCTATCAATAGATATTTACAAAAACCAACCTGCAATTGTCCTCTATGGTTTGGTTAAGTCTCTATAAGATGAGGATGTCCTGTATTTGGAGTCAGTTCTGTTGGATCTGCATCTACAGCAAGCTGGTCTGCTTACTCGTTCACTGTGAATCTTGAGTAACCTGGTAACATGTTTGTCACTGACCCGCGCGTCGGCATTATTAGTTTTCCTGTTTTTTGTGCTGTGAAATGTCCAATCGCAGCCATACTCGCTGGATCGGTTGGAATTCTTCCGCGCTGTGTTTTAAACGATTTTTTTTTACATAGGGCTATGAACGTTTGCCCAATTTGTGCGGCTTCTCATAGCCACCATACTTTGTATATGGGAAATTTGGTCTAGTTCCAAAAACCGTGTATACATATGTTAACATGTTTCACTTTAAAAAAAAGATTTCCCCCCCCCCAAAAAAAAAAAAAAAAAAAAAAAAGAAGCGTCACCGCACCGATTTTGAAGCTGTCTTTGTTAGCACATTTTTCGTTCACGCATTGATAACTGTGTATGCTAACTGCTAAGTTATGTTGCTGTAATATTATTTAAATTACAATGAATGTAATTACGTGGGAACATTCTGGACTGTATCCCATTAGGTTTGAGACAAATCTGGATAGGCCATGTAGCTGTTTGTGAAACATTGTGTTTATCTTCATGTTTAATCTTTATGCAAAAAGATATTAATGATATAGGAAAGATACAGGCATATTAATTCAAATCAATAACATTTGCTGCTTAAAGGGACGACAAATTGTAATTATTTAGTTCAAGAAGAGTGCTTAAAAGTTAATACAATTTCATTTAGACAATGTTATCACACAAATAATGCTGGGAGGTCAGATAAATATTAAACTGCAAAATTAAAACAATGCGTACAAGAATACAAACAAGATGAGTAAAACTGTACAGTACATCAAAAAATTAACAATCATATCAATGTCATCACTACAATACGTGGAGTGCCATGGTC
>CM055833.1:19838238-19923418 GCA_029582265.1 Zoroaster sp. YZ-2022 | reverse complement strand
GGGTTCCGGGCTTTTGGGTTCCTGTAGCTTTATAGGTTCCTGTAGCTTTGTAGGTTCCTATGTACACGTAGTACTTAGTGGGAAGTTGCTATAGAGGTCAAAATCAGTCAACTGCCCGTTTTGACTGTTGACTCAAATGTGCACACGGGGGCATTTTTGACTATAGTTGAACTTTAGTGGCAAGTAGCTATAGTGGTCAAAATCTGTCAACTACACGTTTTGACTGTTGACTCAAATGTGCACACAGGGGCGTTGTTTACTGGTTTTTACAGTCATTTTGACCACCCCGAACAATACCAGACAATGCTTTTTACCAGTCAAAAACGGTTGACTCATTTTAACCTTTAAATGCACTTACTACACATAAAGTTTGACAGTTTTTGACTTTTAAGTTCACTAGATATACCTTGGAAAGTATATCAACATTTTGACTGTTTTTGAGCCTTGTAGTAATAGGAGGGTTAACCCTCCTACAATCAGTGCAATTTTTGACACAGCCCATTCAGGCCACTCCAAGCCATTAGCTGTTGCCAGTGGCCTCTTATGGTTACCCTTCTGTGCACTGTCACACCACTGAGATTGCAGGGTAAGGTGGTCTCCCATTGATACATTGCAGGCCATACTAATATGTTCAAACATTTACAGTGGCCTTGGGTGACACACAGTTGATTTTATAAGATTACTTGGAAAGGACAACAGGCTTGTATGTACTAAAGGTTGGTAAAAACATACTGAAAATTTAGTGGATTGAGTGGCTTCCATGTGTAGGAGGTTTATTTTTAATGTACCCGAATACAAAAACCATTATGTGACCCGCTCTGTGAAAATGAGTCACATGTCGCACCATGCGTTTACATGTAATGGGCGATGAAATGTTGAGAGGGTGTTTTTATTTTAACATCTGATTTTTGGTTGTTTTTTGACATCATTAGGATCTAAATTTTCTTAATATTTTTTTTACATTAACATCAATTTCAATCAATAAAATATTCAAATCAATTATTTTTGTGAGTACTTTGTTTCAAATATGTCATTTGTTTTCATTTGAATGCTTGTTTTCCTTACAATAAATTGTCTTAATTATGCACATTATTGATTATTACAAATGCCATATCTCCATAATGCAATATGACACACACATACCAAGTTCAAGCCGATGTTGTACTCTTTCCAGCTGCATAGAAATGTATATTTGTCAAATTTGCGACTTGTGACTCATTTTCACAGAGCGGGTCACATATTGTACCCATCTACATGTAACTGTATTGACATGCAACCTTATGAAAAAGCAGTCACCAACATCACTTGTGATTCTGGCATTGGTGAATAAAAAGCAAACAGCAGCCCTTCTGTTTTCCACTGTAATAATGAAAACATCCGCCATGATTTGTTTATTGTTGTTTTTAATCATATAATTGTTTGTTTGACTATATTGGAATGAATACGAACAATTTGATTTCAGTTTCACTATTTTTCTTGTTAATGACAGAGTGAAATAAGCAGGTTGGTTTATAATACATATTTCTTGATATGATTCTTAAAAAAGTATGAATGTGTTTACAGATATTTTACCAAAATTGTCTTTAAAACCCTAACCCCCCTATAGGTATTCTGGCTAGGAACCTTCCTGAACCCTAACCCCCTATAGGTGTTCTGGCTAGGAACCTTCCTGAACCCTAACCCCCTATAGGTATTCTGGCTAGGAACCTTCCTTAACCCTAACCCCCTATAGGTGTTCTGGCTAGGACCCTTCCTGAACCCTCCAAAATCCATCAGTGCATATTTTTTTAACGTGCCCATATCTTCAAAATGCACCATGCGTTTTCGTTGATCTTTCATATTCAGCACTTATGGCCTGTACTTCTTGCCAGGTAGTAATGTTTGCCCTATTTGAAGAGGTGAAAGTACCAGTTTCCAACAGTGCTGAATTTCCCCCAAAAAAGTACCCCTTGGACGATTTTGCAGGATTTGGGGTGGTTAGGGTTAATATACTACTCAAAACAATTTAGGTAACACCGGATTTTTAACATCAAATAGGTTTGAAATGTTCAATGAACCTGGATTTTCATTTGCAACCCCCTCTCTCTTTCAGTAGTCATGTCATGAAATGTGTAATCGCTACATGCATCCTTTATCATCTGTTTCATTGTGCAGTTGTTTCTCATAAATTCTGCGAAACATTGTGTTTATCTGAAATAAATGATCTTGCTTTAACTGAGATTATTCCGGTGTTCCCTAAATTGTTTTGAGTAGTATCTTAAACTAACTGGTATCTAGTTGGTACATAATCATGAATGTCATATTGTACATGCACTTTGCTGATAATAAATTAAGAAACATTTTGGTTTATTCAAAGATTTCAATGTAATTCTTGTGTTATTCTTGTTATATTTCCATACCCTTCTCATAAATATTTCAATTTAATATCAATTCAAAGAAATTAATTTCAATGTTTGTCACCGACGCAAGAATATCATCAATTTATGACCATCTACTTTTGGCCAACAAAAAAGTCTCCGGTTTCTGGTCGGCTGCAAAATCGGTGAGGTAAACGTTCATACCCCTTTGTGAAAAAAAGCCGTTTAAAACACAACACGGTAGAATTCCAATAATCAATCCAGCAATTTTGGCTGGGGATAGCGTCATCATCTGATTCACCTACCAGTCACCAGTAACGGGCGTGGGTGGTACGGTGATTACGTTTTGGTAACAGTAGAAGTTTGCCTGTGATAATTATATATCACGCTATCACAGTGATTAACCCTCCTTCTTTTGGTGCCTTTTTCAGACAAGTTGATGCACCATTTGAAACCATTCGTTTTGTGAAACACACCAAGGTGTAGTGTATCCACCATTCAAAACCATTTGAAGGCCACTGTGTAGTACATTCACTATTTGAAACATTTGGCTATGGAAACACACCAAGGTGTAGTGTGTCCACCATTCAAAAACCATTATTTTGAATGAATTTGAATGGTAGTACCAACACTTTTCAAATGGTATCACCATGTGTGTACAAAACCAATGGCCATTTTGGTTAAGTGGAAATTTTGAATGGTTTCAAATGGTCAAACAGTAGGAGGGTTAATAGCGATGATGACCTGGACGACTTGACCGGCTGGTGGCGCTTTACAACATGGCTGCCCCCCCCCCCCCATTAACTGATGCGGATGTATCATACGATAGTGTGATATATCACCGGCCCACTTATAACGTGACCAAAAGGTATCACGTTCCTAGACTGGTACCCTGTCTTTATATCCTCAAGGATAACGACTGGCTCCAGGCGAAACATTCAAGGGATTTGATTGGATACGAACATTGTGCTGAAGATCCGACGTCACATACATGTACGCCTCGAAACTCGCGCGCTAGCTGCCAACCCGAGGTCAAAGTTGAATCTCAGCTAAAACATGGCGGCTGCGGCCAGTATCTGGCGTAATTCACGAGCCTCAAAGCGTGACGTCAGGGGCGCGTTTTCGCGACCCGAACCAGAAACTTGTTTCTGACGTCATATTCTTGACCAGAAACAGGACGGCGTATCTTCGCGAAAACGCGAACGTAACCAGAAAAATTGTTTTCAGTTTGCGACGTGTTCAGTCATCAACGTTTCTCAAAATATACGGTGTAATTCAAATTTTTGCAAAATAGAACTTACTCGTGAGTGCTAGTAATAAACTTGAAAGATATACTGGTATACGAACAATCATTTCATCATGTTTTAACAAATAATTAACAAAACTTTCGTTACTTTTTACAATCCGCCATCTTCAAACCAAGCGTAACCGATCACAAACTTCGGTTCACGTTTGGGGTCTGAACAATGACGTCATCGCAGCACAACCGAACTCGCGAAAACGCTTAATTATAACCAATGACAGAAGCCCCAAACATGTTTCTGGTTACAGTCGCGAAAACGCGCCCCTGATCTTCAGGCTATCACCTTTCCCCGCTTATAACTGAATCGGGTGCATCAGTCGAGGTCGGACGCAATCGATCGTCCAAATAGAGCCCAATCAATTGATTGCTGCTGTTCTACCCGATGCTACCACCCCTTCCTCATGTTTAGCTATGGAGGAAGGATTCATCCTATCCGCTAAAATGATCACACAATTAACTAGACAAAACGTATACATTATTAATTAGCTACACACAATAATAAGCGGGTCTTTTTGTGCGAAGCGCGCGTACCCTTATAAATATAAATAATTATGTACATATTATAATTACCGTACCAGATAGGCCTAAGTACTAATAGAAACAATATGCAGCATTTTACAAAAATAGGCACCTTGAACTGTAAACAGCCATTCGAATTATAAAAGGACCAAACTAGGGAAACAAATGTGCAAACTAATACACAATATATCTATGATATCACTGTCACAAGGTCCACCATGATTGGGACAGAATGAAAGTGATAGTTAAAAGGCACCCCAGGGAAAATGAACACACCAACAAATGAAACAGAGGAACATAAAAATATAAAGTTTACTATAAAATTGAATTATTGGGTAGAATGTCGTATCCGACCGCCACTTTTTCTCATTCAATATAACCAATAATGTAATCTTACCTACCTAGTAAGGTGGAGAACATATGGATGATGATGGACATATACTTCAAATTATTCCAGGATATTTATTTCATGAAAAATCAGGCATTTTTGGTATACGATGAATTCCTCAGTCATGTCAGTCTGATCTTGTCAACTCCCCAATTAGTGACCAACACAGTCATTACACATGCGCAGTGGCAACTATACATAACAGCAAAAGAAACGTCACCCCTAAAAATATTTATTATTTTCATTTTATAATTAATATAATTTGTTTAATGAAGAATATTATGAGTATGGAGTGTAACACGAACACAATGTGGCAAAGTTGGTTGACCTCAAAATTCGTCATGCATAACGTCTGAGGACACATAAGCTAAACATGTTCTCAGACTTATCAAAATTTAGGGGGTGACGTTTCTTTTGCTGTTATGTATATAATAGGATCTTTCTATTTTCTGAAGGGGAGGATTTTTTTAGAAGGGAAATAAAGTCCTAAAACCATCATAAAAGTGGATTTTAAAGATAGTTTTTGCTTTCTGTACCACCAAAAATCGATAGAATCATCTTTTAAAAAATTCCAAAAAAGCCCTTAAAAAGTGGCGGTCGGATACGACATTCTTTCCGAATTATTACTAACGAATAAACTTACAATAAATATAACATCAATTAAATTTAATACAATTCAAGTAAATTTAGATAAACGATAAATTCGAATCCAGCTGTTGAATGTTGTGTAGTTGGCTGGTTAAGCGTGCGGCGTTGACATGAAAACTCTCAGTGGATAGAAACCCTTGGAATGCCTCGGCGGATGATGTCAGGTCCCCGAGACGGCGTTTGCCTCTAATCCCATAGTCAGCGTCGTGCCTCTCCACGTCCCAACCAGACCCCAAATCCCAGAAAATTATAAAGAGAAACCGACCTTAAAGGTTTATGGCGACTTAGCTAGCAGTTTGCCCCAGTCTCGGCAATCTCAACTCGGATGTCCTCCAAACCATCGGCTAACAGAGCCAGTATACCCAGAAAACGGCTGATCAGGCAGGTATTAGTGGAGCTCAGATCCGTACCCCAGGGTGGGGTCTCAGGCAAAAGCCTCGGTGCCCAAAGTCATCGAGCCGGTGGTCAAGCTGCTAAGTGTCTCCCAAACCCCTTTACTTTATTTGTGTATTTATTTATTTTTTACATTTATTTTTTTGGTTAAATATTACACCAATAAATATTCATAAATTTAAATAAATCTCGATCCAGACCGTACATGTTAAATCATGTTTTAAGCCAAATAAAGAAATCAAATTCACAACAGATTCTTCAGGAAACTAAAATGTGCAGCCCCATGGCTCGGGGGCAGTAACAAAATAAGGATGGCTGCTTGTTCTATAAAAAGTAAGGTGGTCCTGAAAGGTCATACTCTCGTCACACCCACAGGATTTAAGTACAATTATTAATGTTTTTAGTCAGGTACTTAGGTAATATCGTCACCGTTTTCACGAAGTGATAATTGGGCCACACAGCACAAAACACACATTTCGAGATAATCGAGTTTTGAGTTGCTCACTTTTTGAAATTGTAGTTTCACCATCATCAAAGGAGAATATTGATAAATTATGTGCACTATGTGAAAGTACAGATTTCAAACTTCTCAAATGTACAAGTTATTCAACAACAGGAAGATTATTTACGTCGTAATTGATTTATTAATACAATTGTCCCTTCGTGAAAACGCTAGAAACGGCTTATTTTGCTCTCAAAAGGCAGCGCGCGCCACTACAGACCTATAAATAGCTCACAATTTGCACTTAGTGAAAACGGAAAAACGCCTCGAGCGTGAGTTTTGTCCTTTCAGCGCGTGTACAAAACCATGCGGATTTATCAACATGTCGTGAACCAGTGTGAAGCTGGTACCCGTATGATTCTGGATTTGTACGCACGCTATGAGGGGAAATTGGGGACGAAGTAGTTTTTGCGTTTTCACGAATAGACAATTGTGAGCTATTTATATTCATAGATCGGTAATGGCGCGCGCTGCTATTAGAAAAGTTGTGTTAATTTGAACGTTTTCTCGAAGAGATTATTGTCTTAAATTATTAACTATGTTATGATTAATCGTTCCTTTGTTGAAAAGTTGACACATTTGGAAAGTTTGAAATCTGTTCTTTCACATAGGGCACAAATTGTACATGTATTTTGCGTCTTGACTGTTACATATTACGTTTAAAACATATATTACTTAAAGCTCGATGCTGTGTGGCCCAATTGTCACTTCGTGAAAACGCAAATTGCTCTTGAGAACACATTTTGCCCTTGGCCAGTTAGTGTAATTACAAAACTAGTGATCTTTAGACCCTGTAAATTTGTGGGATTGTAGATTTCAATGAAGTAATTCAGAATATCGAAAAAAATCAAACTCGAAAAAATTCAATTTTCCCCAATTGGCACTTCGTGAAAACGGTATATAATATTTATATAATATTTCAGATCAGTTTACCCCTATATATTTATTCTGTGTACAACCACATAAAAAAAATCATATGTCCAATATAGGGGCTGGTTAGCTCACAGTTGGTAGAGCACTCGTACGGTATTCGAGAGGTCGCGGGTTCGAGTCCGGCATCAGCCAAATTTTCTTTGCTCACTTCCCGTTTATATAATATTTCAGGTCAGTTTCTTCCTATATATTTATTCTGTGTACAACACGTAAAAGGCTTGTGTCCCGTTGTGTGATCTCCACTACCGCTGTTACCCAAGTTGTCTGCATCTGACCAGGGCTTGATCCCTGGCTCCTCGGCAGATATGGTTTGGCCTCTGACCTGGCCCCATAGAGCATAGAATTCTCTGTTTATCTTATTTTATCTAATATATTTCATGTTATATTGAACGTAAAATTTTACATCAGCTCATGTCTTAATTTTGTCAAGTAAATTATTTACGTTATTATCATAATAGTTCTTTCTTAAAAACCGCAAACCTGCCCCTCTACAAAACCTTCCCCAAAAAGGGGATTCTTTTGCAAACCTGTCTGTCCCTCATCCCCTTCCCCTTAGCCGAAAACGCACTGGATAACCCCTTTAATTTTTGTTAACCAAAATACCAGCCTTTCCAGTGCACTTTTGTGTATTATATCGCTTCACTGCTTCCTTCAGCATAACCTCAAAGTCAAGGCGCATGCGTGGCAAACTGGCGCACAACGTTTTTCCTTTTTTCTCTCGACCGATTTGTTAGAGAAATTTAAATCCATAATGCCAGATTTTTATTACCTACATGTAGGTAATAATGCATAAGGTAACTAACTATACTTGTTGTGATATCACCTCATAAATATAGATGATCCCAATCAATTGCCTACGGTGATTGGTTAAAATGAATTTGCATACATAAACTGTTCATATATATAATTGGATATTATGAATAATTCAGTAGTAGCGTCCACTGGACTGGTGAAGGCGCCCGTGGCTTATTCACTGCACTCGATCGCCTGAATCTAGTTTTTTTGGTTTTCGAGCGCTGTGTTCCGGGTTGCCACGTACGCTTTGACTAAAGACTATAGCTTCAACGCAACTTCCATTTACACCAACGGCAACTAGTGTGTGCGTTATTATTGTCACTTATTATTGTCTGACTAATGTGAAATTCCACTAACTCAACATCTACAGATCGCAAGTTGAATTCGCAGTAGGAAAGAGATTCTGTAACAGTTGCTCTCACCCATGGAGGCGAAAAACCAACCGACCTCATACCGTGAAGGAGGATGGGGATGGGCCGTCGTATTGGCGAGTTTCACCACCATGTTTGTCTTTTACGGAACCTTAAAATCATTTGGAGTTCTCTTAACAGTAATGAAGGATGACTTGGATACTGATTTATGGGTCATCGGTTCCATAGGCTCTCTTCACTTTGGTGTGCAGTATGTACTCGGTAAGCAAATAATACAGAGGTCAACTCTACAGTGCAAAGTACACTTCTGATAGGGTCCTGACCAGGAGTTCTTCCCGTTCGTATACCTGTAAAGTTTGCACTAAATTTTCTCCTTTTTTAAAACTGTCTTCATTGGCTGAACCGAGGTAATGCAGGCACTGTAACTTCCTAACTGCCTCTTGGAGAAACGATTTTTGCTGAAAGATGTCTAAGAGGATTTCCCCAACAATTCTTAGAGCAACGGCCAATCTGTTTACACACTTTACATGCCGTTCACGCTGAATAATGCGCATGAGCATCGATTGCGCAGCAGAACACGTCTCTGACCCTACGGAGACAAGGTCATCGCTCGATGAATGGCATGAAAAGTTTGTACACAGATTGGCCGTTGCTCTGAAGAATGTCGGGGAAATCCTCTTTTTTAAAAACATCTTTCAGCAAAAATAGTTTCTCCAAGAGGCAGTTAACAAGTTACGGTGCCTGCATTTCCTTGGTTCTGCCAACGAAAACAGTTTATAAAAAGGAGAAAAATCAGTGCAAACTTTACAGGTATACGAACGGGAAGAACTCTTGGTTAAGACCTTATCGGAAGTGTACTTTGCACTGTAGATAGGGTCCTATCGATCAGGGCTAATAATATAGTAGACCTGTGTACAGAAGGAGGAGTAACCCTCAGCTGCACGAAATGTTGACGATTGCCCAATAGTCTGTACATGTACATTAGGTCAATGTGTTTCCACTAACCCGATGAAGACTGTTTGTTTGTTTGTTTGTTTGCTCATTGTTCCCCTCCTTATTTTCTGCTTTCAACAGCTGATTTTTATAAAACTTCGTAGGCATGTTCGGTTTGACGCGATCTATCGAATGAGGACATGGACATTTTCATGTCACCGTTAGGTGGCGCTATACCCATTTTCGGTAATTTTTCCTCTTTTGGTCAAAAATAGTATTATCCCCATAACTTTCTTAAATTTTGTCCGTTGGCCATGAAATTTAGCACAAATATTGTCTTTGGTAGAGGCAACAATGTGACGACATTTAAAATGCAACTAGAGGGCGCTATAAGCAATATTTCGGGTTAATTTGTTCCAAAAACATGATTTTTAATTATTTTGACCCAATAAAAGTACAATAAAGGCAGATATAATAACATTCATGGTACTACTGATGACATAAATTTATATATTGAGCAAATAAAAATTGAAAAAAACTTACAAATCAGGTTTTTGGGACAAAATAAAGCTTATTGCATTAAACGTAATGACGGCCATATTGGATTCCCAGAATGCATTGGAAGTGGTCACATGACTCAATATTGTCCAGTTCAGAGTTTAAAAGTTGACAACAAACCCCAAAACCCATATTGAATGTTTAACATTATCGAAAATGTAATATTTTTAACATAATAAATGGAAATTCAACTATGAACACCCATTATCATTGATTTTTGCAAAGGTGGGTCCCAAGGAACAGTTAGGATCAGTCAGAAAATTTCAGCGTGATAGGGTTAAAGTAATTAAACATATTAAGCACAGACGATTCCGATCATATGGAAGTTTCCGATGTATGCAAGTCATCCATCGTCATCGGTCAAGCTGGGAGTTCGAAAGAATAATACGTCTGCACTTATAATCAGGAAGTCGTGGGTTCGAATCCCGCCCGAGTCGCTTGTGGAGTATTTTTCTGGGAACACTCAGCAATCACGGAGTACACAGTGCTTCAAACATACGGTGTATAAAAACATGTAGGGCAACATTCGAATTAATAAAAATGCACAAAGGATAAATACCACACGCTTGTACCAATTCCCTGATGACAGTCGTGCTTACGTAGATAGCGCCCTCTTTAGGCCGTAGCCGGAGCAAATCCCAAAACCTGTTTTGTAAACAGGCACACCTTGCATACCATCAGAGTATTTTGGACAAAATCACTCAATTACATATGGCTGCAACATGTGTTAATTACGATTTTATGGTTACTGCTGAGCACATGGGGTTTTATACATCACAACATTTCTTGACACAAATTACTTTTATCCAGGCATATTTTGGGTTGTAAATTTTTGGCGTGTCTAACTTTTAACTGGCTATAAATTAAACCACACGTGATAATGGGCTGGATAAATAAAAAGTAGCAATTGCTTTTACTAGTCATTTTCTTAATTCTTCATTAATAAAAGTGAGCAATTACTTGCAAGTAATTGCTTCCAGTAGTTAGCAAAAGCAAGTGCTATGATTTTTAAGCAATTACTAGAGAGATTAGCACTTGCTTGGAAGCATATAAATAAACCAGACCTTTTACTAATGACTTGTAGCACTTGCTAATATTTTTACAAGATACTAAATGAGGAGCTTACGCATTTGCTAACACTTGCATGTTGCATTACTCCTGCCATCATGGCCGATTTTATGCATGTAAGGGAACATGAAAAGGTGTACAATGAAAGAATAAATCGTGATGAAGTCAATCATACCAGATACCGGAAATTATTTCGGTTCAATTTTGAAAATTTGGAGTGGCTAGCAGCAGTCGAAATACTTGGTTTGAAACCAGCAGAAATGGCGCATGGCATCTTCGTAATAGTCGGGTTTTCATCCCCTTTGAAGATGTTGTACAGATCTTGTTCCCATGGAACCAAAACAATCTTCCTATTTCCTGTTTGCATTCCATCTGTTTTCTTCTTCACTTGACTTTTCATGTTTGCTATCTTTTTCCAAATTTGCTTCTCATCCATAGCTTTACCTGTGTTGGTAGCAATTGACATTTGTGCTTTTTTAAGTGCATTTGCCTTCATGTCTTTTACCCCCGGCAACTGACTTTTCTCGATTAGAACAGGGTACTCTTTGATTATACTAACGAACAGTTCGTTCAAAGATTGCTCACTATTTGTACCACTCCCCAATTCTTCGGCAGCATCCATGTTGCTAACACATGCCTCATATACAACCACTAGGCTAATCGGAACTGACCTCCCATCATTGTTATACCCATAAGCAATTGCTAACCCACCCAAGCAACAGGTGCTCGTCAAAGAAGAAGGTTATTTATACATTTTTTAGCAATTGCTTAACCTTGAGCTTTTACTTGTTAAGCAATTGCTATTGCTTGAGCTTTTACTAGATAAGCAATTGCTAACTTTTATTTATCCGGCCCACTGTCTCATCTACTCTGGGGATAAGTACTCTATATTCATAAAGTTCCCTTTGTTGTTTTCAGCACCTGCCGCTGCGGCTGTAGCTCGTAAAGTCGGCTGCCGATTGGTGGTAGTTCTTGGCGGAATACTCCACGGGCTTGGATTGATACTTGCTTCGATGGCACAGAGTGTCGCAGGTCTGACTGCAACACTTGTCGTGATGGCCGGTAAGAATGTGAACAATGTAATGGGGGCTTGCCATTGACAAATTTGCCAGAGGGTGCTTTTTGTAAAAAAAAGAAAAAAGAAAAAAATGGCGATATCTGTCTCATCATCTAAGCACACCTCCACGTAAGAGACCTTATGCATTTATTCAAGGGCGCCCTCTCTCAGATGCAAAAGATAGTCACTCATTGGCCATGTAGCTGCGCTGCGTGCTTGCACTCAAAGGAGCTGGATTCAGGCTCGCACATGAGGTACATCATGTATGTCCAGATTTGCATTTTTTCTGTCGTAAGCTATACCAGCATGCACCGCGTGATTTAATGTGTACTTTATAATCGAACAGTTTACGTATACTTGCGTTTAATCTGAACACAACAAATCTCAGAAAAGCATGGATAATTGTTGTTCTGTGTGGTTGTAACATTACTAGTCAATACCTTTTGATGTACATGTAAGTCCAGTTTTGTATTTTTTTGTCGTTATAGCAGCTGTAGACCATCATGCATTACGCAAATAGTCTTGCACGTGCGCACTGTACACTGCAGTATTTACGAAGAGGCCTGATCGGAGCGAGGGCGCTCTTCAGTTTGTGACAGCATATATGCATGAGGGTATAAGTCTTATGTCTATTAATTGTTTCCTTTCCTTGCTCTGGCAGGAACAGGTGCAGCGTTTGTGTGCGAAACAACAAAGGCGGAAGTGGCGTTCTACTTCCAAGAGAAATACGCATTAGCGTATTTCCTTGCATCCACAGGGAGTCCAATCGGAATGATGTTATATGGTCCAACAACTCAAGTTCTTCTGGATACATACGGCTGGCGAGGAACAATGCTTCTTATGGGTGGTTTTAGTTTACATCTAGTTGTGTGTGGTATGTTGATAAAGCCACATATATCAGGTGTTAAAGTTTATGAAAAAGTGGTTTCGATGGACACTGCTGATGACAAAGATGTAACATCAGAACAGAAACCATCTGATCATGCGAGCTTCTGTCACATGTTTGTATCAGCAACGGGTCTGGGTATTTTTACAAATGCTGAATTTAATATTTTGACTGTCAGTAGAATGCTTTTCAGCATAGTGTACGGTGGGGTTATTGTCTACATGGTTCCAAACGGACTGTTACTCGGACTGACCACTACTGAGGCTTCGTTTCTGACTACGGCTTGGGGAGTCGGGTGCATAGTTGGAGGTACCCTATCGGCGTTTGTAATCCATATCAAACTATTACCATACCACGCTATTGCAGGAATTGGTGGGATAATAACTATCGTAGGCTTCTCCATGTGTCCATTTATAACTACACTAGTCGGTCAGATGATCATTATAATGCTTATTGGACTTGGTGTGGAATGCTTGTATGAAGTGGTTGGTGTAATGACAAGAAACCTTCCATTTAATGATGATCGACAATTCAACATTTTAGGATGGCAATGCTTCATGATAGGAATTTCCTCTTCCTTGGGTGGTGTGATAGCAGGTGAGTTCACAATCTTCAAGAATATATCCTCTAGTCTGTGGACTTCTGTTATATTTTTGTGTTATTTACAGCTTTAGTTAAAACTTCTGAACCACTTGCCATAAAACTCACGGTCCAAAGAGTGAAAACCACTCTTTTAAAGAGCTATATGGCGGACAAGTCTTTTTTGGAGTGAAACCCACTCTGATTCGATTGAAAAATACAGTGAAAGGCTACCAATTCACTCTTTATACACTACTAATTTTACTCTTTATCTACTTCCGCTCTATAAGGTTGAAAGAGTGGTTTTCACTCTTTTAAAGTTGAAAGAGTGGTTTTCACTCTTTTACATTAAGAGATTAGGAAAATATCGGCAATATGTTATCTTCTTAACACTTCCGTTGATTTTGTGAAGAACCATACACACTCTTCCACACGTCTCACACTGCTATACCGAAGGTGTCCCACTTTTATACCAAAATCATTCTTCTAGCAAATTATACACTTACGTGTACAAAAGCTTTTTTAACATTACGTTTCAGAAACTTCTTTATGCAACTTTCATTACTGAAAGAAAGTTCTATAAACTTGAAGGGACTGTCGCTTACATATAAACAATCTATTTAATTTGTGTGTGAGATATATTTAGCTTATTTTGTGTTATTCATTTCAGGTTGGTTGTATGAGGTCACTGGTAGTTTCCAAGTAACGTTCTTTGTGTTCAGCGGTCTCATGGTTGTTGCTACACTGTGTTTTTTGCTAGACTTAGTCCGCATCCACTTTATATCGACGATTATAAAACCCTTGTAGAATGCATGATTATTTCTCATACCGTAACATGTATGCAGAGTAGCTATAAACACTAATTAAAACATGTTAATCACGGTAACGAGGGCCGTTTTTAGTTATTTTAAATGTCTTTTTGTAATGTCAAAATGTTGGGTAAAACATTGCCCAATTACCCAACGTTGGGATTGTTACAGAAACGTTTTATGAGAAAAACGGGTTTAACAGGTTCATTTTTAATTTTAAATTTTTTCATTTTTGACAATTTTAAGAAATAAATGCATTATATGGCCTTTTTTCAATCAAAATTCCATAAAAATTAAAATTCTGAGCTGCTAAATGAGATTTTCTTATGGTTAATACCCATTTATTAAATGTATGTATGTATTTGCAATTTTAAGGTTTGATTATGAGAGCATATTTTTTCGGCTTATTAAAACATCTTGTTTTTTGTAAATTTTTAGGCAACTTTTTTACCTTGCTAAGTGAATTTTAAAATGGTTACTTATTCATTAAAATATGAAGCTCTTTTTTGAAAGAAATATAATTTTCTATACACATATCAAATTAGAACGCTTTTTTTTTAGATGTTTGTAACAGATTTTCTGTGATCGTTTATTTCTTCATTTCAGTGCATCTTCAGTACAAATTCAAATAGATCTTCTCATGTTTTAAAGTACACAGCATACTTTTTGAAGTACAAATGTCGTTTTTATAACATGTTTTAAAAAACAGTATCATTTTTACAGTTACTACGAGAGTTACATAAAAGTTGCATTCAAGTTATTTATGAGAACGTTTTGATTCCCAACTGTATTTTTAAAGCAAATCTTAAAAGTTTTTGTTTCTTCTTGAAATTAAACCCGAGGTTATTTTAATTTTGTATCGAAGGATAGAAAAATCTACCCCTCACCAATGTATCTTAATCCATATTTCATCCCTCACCAATGCATCTTAAAAATGTGTTTCCTTTCGTATCGAAGGATAGAAAAATCTATCCCTCACCAATGTATCTTAATCCATATTTCATCCCTCACCAATGTATCTTAAAAATGTGTTTCCTTTCGTATCGAAGGATAGAAAAATCTATCCCTCACCAATGTATCTTTCCGAAATCACATTAAGCTGTGGATTTATAATTAAAATGAAATAAATACCAGTTTAATCGCAACTTGAAAAAAGAATGATTTTTTGTTCATTTGTACTACGTGAGTTGTCTTATTCATTGACGCTTTTCAATAATATAACTTCAATGAAGAATTTGTAAAAAATACTGCATTTAATTTATGAAAAAACATAAATGAAATAATCAACTGACACTGATATGGAAATTCTTGAGTGTTTTTCCACATCGTTCATATTTTCTTTTCAAATAACAGATTCAAGCATTACTCGCTGACTTTTCTGAACTATTTTAAGTAACTGAAAACACTGCGCTCTGTGTTACAAAAGTAATCGACCTCTATAATAATGATGCTAAATATCTTTTTTTTTTATAACGGTGGATGCAGTTTTAGAAAACAATAGCTAAAAAAAAGCCACTACTGAAAATATTTTACAGAATCATGAGGAATTTTCCATTTCAAAGTGATTTATGAAAAAGGTAGTTTTAAATGAACCTGTTGTTTAAAAAAAAGTATGAGCTGCGAACACCAAAAAAATGTTTGAACTTACGCGCTGCGTGTACTATGTATGGGGGCGCGCTGTACATAGTATCAGAACTTGAACGAAATAACTTACCGTGGCAACGGTAATCTTCCGGAAAGGCTAGAATCACAAAAGTTATCAGGCATATGGACCATGTCTTTAAGAATACTCTGTGAAAGTTTAACGTCAATGCTCAAATTACTTTAGAAGTTCTGGGTCTCTGAATGTTTGATAAACAAACACTGTCAAACAACGATCTAGCGCCTACTCGTGTACGTGAATAACGTGAACTATACAATGCATGACCTCGTCGCTCCCGGTGCCCAGTGCTAGTGATGCGCCGTGCACAAGTACATGTACGGCTGTACGTCTGCTGCATTATTCAGTATTCAGACAGTGATGTCATTGATAAAATTACAGAGGTCACATTATGACCTTTCTAACAGTACCAAACATGCATGCTAAATGATAATGGCGCGGCTCGAAACGGCAGCGCTTACAAAGGAGTTCAAACTCGTCTTTTGGAGCTAACGAGGACGATTTGCAACAAAAATGGACACAGACACGCTTGAGAAAAGGTCTTTATTTTCTACTTTATTGATATTTTTCTCAAAAAGTAAAATAACACACAAACTTTGATATTTAAGGTACCTAAATACACAAAAACCTCAAAATCGATTTCAATGCGATTTTTTACGTTATGTGAACTTCAGAGCTTGTTTACGCGAAACGGTCCCTTGGGGGACATTCCTCATTACGATAGAGCGGGTCACATATATATATACGTTTGACGATATAAATCGTCGATATATACTACTCAAAACAATTTAGGGAACACCGGAATAATCTCAGTTAAAGCAAGATCATTTATTTCAGATAAACGCAATGTTTCACAGAATTGATAATAATAATAATAATAATGTGTGGATTTATATAGCGCACGTATCCACCAACTAAGTGGTGCTCAAGGCGCATTATATTATTATCCCTGCTCATAAGGCTCATAAGGCTCATAAATCATTCCTGAAACCGTCTCAGCTCCCTGGGGAGTATACAGCTCAATTGCTGCCATTTCTAGCGCATATAGAGCAAACCAACTCTGCCTTCACAGGTACCCATTTAACCCCTGGGTGGAGAGAAGCAATTATGATTAAGTGTCTTGCTCAAGGACACAAGTGTCACGGCCGTGATTCGAACCAGAACTTGAATCCGGTAACGGCCGTTGCTAACACCAGAACTTGAATCCGGTAAGCTAGACCGCTCGGCCACGGCACAACTGCACAATGAAACAGATGATAAAGGATGCATGTAGTGATTACACATTTCATGACATGACTACTGAAAGAGAGAGGGGGTTGCAAATGAAAATCCCGGTTCATGGAACATTTCAAACCTATTTGATGTTAAAAATCCGGTGTTCCCTAAATTGTTTTGAGTAGTATATAAAAGCTTAATACTTTGTTGCCATCCATGCTTATCACACGTCCAGTAAATTATAACACGTCCAGTAAATTATAACACGTCCAGTAAATTATCACACGTCCAGTAAATTATAACACGTCCAGTAAATTATAACACGTCCAGTAAATTGTCACAGTGACCAAAGAGGACAGTATTCTCAGGGTTTCAACTCTGTGAGTAATTTTTATGATATATAATGACTTGCCAAAATAGTCTATTAGGTCTCAGGGGTCACATTATTAAGTAATGCACGTAAAAGAACCCAGAACACTTATCGTGGAAGTGTAAGGGGTTTACCCCGGTGTTTCTGGTTCACATTGCAAGCGCTCTTGTTTACAGGTTTCCTCAGGCTTTCGAGCTTACAGTGCTTAAGTGCGCTTTTCTGAGGCATCCCTTGGTTTCATTACCAGAAATGATAAATGAAATGAAATGAAATGAAAAAAAAGTAATAAATATTGTATCGTTTAACCCTAACCTTCTTTGCTAAAGTGAAGGATTTTGAAGGATTTTGAAGGATTTTGAAGTATTTAGATGGAGAAAGAGATTATAACCTTCTCCTAACCCTTATTATTTTCTTTAATAACCCTTTTTAATAATTTCTATTTATTTTTCTTGTTTTATTTTTTATTTGACATTAATCCACTTTTACATAGATCTACAAAACAAAATATCATTTTCATTTTTTAATTTTTTTTTAATTTTATTTTTTTAAATTAAACCTTAGAACACATAACCTTTTTACCCTTCTTAATCAGATTTTACAACTTATAATAATAAATCATACAACACATCTAACATTAAATATTCGTATCCACAACCCACTATTTTTTTGGTATAATTTTTCTTCCTTTCGTGCCGAGTTTGACAAAGTCTGAATCTTTATAGTCAGTCGTCACTCTCATTCTACGCACTTCTTGGAATAGTTTTAATCCATTTGTCCAAGGTGATAGAATTAACGTTTTTGCATATCGTGAGATATGTTTAGGGCTAAATAAACCTTATGTTTATTTATAATCAAAACATTCTACAAAAAGCAGTGTCAAGTACTGGTTTTGGGACCAGACAAAAGGGGGATTAGGTTTCAATAGAAGTGCAAGGAGTATTTAGATGGAGAAATAGATTATGAGATTTAGTGAAAAAGCAATGAGTCAAAACAAAACAGACAAATAACACTGGTCCACAGCCAAAATGCTTCCGAAACAAATGAAGTCAAACTTGACTAATTATGGGTCACTGAGAATGGAAATGATGCTTAAAATTGTTGATTGGCTTTCAAGATCTACATGTACATGTGTACACGTATGGGAATAGCGTATGATAATTCATGATTAACCTTAACTCCCTAAGCATTGTTACTGAACAATAAAAATCCTTCAAAATCCTCCAACTGCCTTTGTTGTCTAGGGAGTTAGGTTTAAAAATCTGCTTTGTGCCACCATATATACATAGTACGTAAAATGTAAAAACTTAAATATCTTGGAAACAGCCAATCAGCAATTTTAATTGTCATATTTGAATTCAGCACATCAAAATCCATAATAAATAGCACATTTTATCTCCGAAGCAGACAACTTAAAAAAAAATTGTTGACCAGTGTAAACTAAGGCCAAAAAGAAAAAAAAGTCTTCGGTGTCTGGTCTGCGCACGTCGACTCAGACCCGCGCGTCGGCATTTTTAATTTTCTTTTTCTTTGGCTATGAAACGATGTCTAATTGCAGCCAAAATTGCTGGATCGATTGGAATTCTGCTGACTTTTTCACATATAGGGGTATGAACATTGTATATAGGAAACATGTGTTGGGGGGGGGGGGGTCATTCCTCATTTCGATGTTCTTTTCAGAACTAATTACTACTCAATAGAGAATTTCACATAGTGTCAGCGCAATTAGTCATACTTATCCTCTTCACCATGCAAAGCTACAAGGGCATGCCAGCTTTTGAACCAGAAATAGCTAAAAGAATGTGCGTACTATACCATACTGAATCCATACTGCTCGCGATTATTTTGAGAAAAAAATTATTTTCAAGGATTTTTATATCCCTTTTTCAAGTAAAATAGCGATGTTCCGATGAAAAAGACCTTTTAAATAAGTAAATGCCGTCAAAGTAGCCCAAAACACGGGCGATACATGTTTAAAGGAACAATATCGTCACGATCAGAGCAGACTTTCGACAGTGCATGGAAACGGTATCATAGGTTTAGATGAACTTAACCATAAATCCTCCAAAATCCTGTTTGCTATTAAAAGTGAAGGATTTTGAAGGATTGAGGCTACATGCTCTTTGCTAAAGTGAAGGATTTTGAAGGATTGAGGCTACATGCTCTTTGCTAAAGTGAAGGATTTTGAAGGATTGAGGCTACATGCTCTTTGCTAAAGTGAAGGATTTTGAAGGATTGAGGCTACATGCTCTTTGCTAAAGTGAAGGATTTTGGAGGATAATATGACCTTATCATGTGGGTATTATTTTCAGGCACTAAGTTAATCTAAAACGAGCACTCCAATTCCATGCCCTGTTGATCGTGACGATATTGTCCCTATAATGATATAAATTAGCTAATTTGGTAATCTGGTAATTATTAAGTTTACCGAGTATTTTGAGGTAAGCTGGTTCGAAGGAGTGAAGGTATTTCATGATTGTTGAACCTAATTCTTTCAGAAACCGGAAGCCAATGAAGTTCTTGAAGGTGATGTGTTAAAATTTGGTACTCACACAGTTTGGCAAAATAAACAATCATATTACACTAAACAAATTGCTACTGTGATTTTATAATATAATTGTTGTTAACCTGGGTTATGGAGTTAGGTTCCTACAGCTTTGTAGGTTCCTGTAGCTTTGTAGGTTCCTGTAGCTTTGTAGGTTCCTACAGCTTTGTAGGTTCCTACAGCTTTGTAGGTTCCTACAGCTTTGTAGGTTCCTACAGCTTTGTAGGTTCCTGTAGCTTTGTAGGTTCCTACAGCTTTGTAGGTTCCTGTAGCTTTGTAGGTTTCTATAGCTTTGTAGGTTCCTACAGCTTTGTAGGTTCCTACAGCTTTGTAGGTTCCTGTAGCTTTGTAGGTTCCTACAGCTTTGTAGGTTCCTGTAGCTTTGTAGGTTCCTATAGCTTTGTAGGTTCCTACAGCTTTGTAGGTTACTACAGATTTTTAGGTTCCTGTAGCTTTGTAGGTTCCTACAGCTTTGTAGGTTCCTGTAGCTTTGTAGGTTCCTACAGCTTTGTAGGTTCCTGTAGCTTTGTGAGTTCCTACAGCTTTGTGGTTCCTACAGCTTTGTAGGTTCCCATAGCTTTGTAGGTTCCTACAGCTTTGTAGGTTCCTGTAGCTTTGTAGGTTCCTACAGCTTTGTGAGTTCCTGTAGCTTTGTAGGTTCCTATAGCTTTGTAGGTTCCTGTAGCTTTGTAGGTTCCTACAGCTTTGTAGGTTCCTGTAGCTTGTAGGTTCTATAGCTTTGTAGGTTCCTACAGCTTTGTAGGTTCCTACAGCTTTGTAGGTTCCTGTAGCTTTGTAGGTTCCTGTAGCTTTGTAGGTTCCTGTAGCTTTGTAGGTTCCTACAGCTTTGTAGGTTCCTGTAGCTTTGTAGGTTCCTACAGCTTTGTAGGTTCCTGTAGCTTTGTAGGTTCCAACAGCTTTGTAGGTTCCTACAGCTTTGTAGGTTCCTACAGCTTTGTAGGTTCCTACAGCTTTGTAGGTTCCTGTAGCTTTGTAGGTTCCTACAGTTTTGTAGGTTCCTACAGCTTTGTAGGTTCCTGTAGCTTTGTAGGTTCCTACAGTTTTGTAGGTTCCTGTAGCTTTGTAGGTTCCTGTAGCTTTGTAGGTTCCTACAGCTTTGTAGGTTCCTGTAGCTTTGTAGGTTCCTGTAGCTTTGTAGGTTCCTACAGCTTTGTAGGTTCCTACAGCTTTGTAGGTTCCTGTAGCTTTGTAGGTTCCTACAGCTTTGTAGGTTCCTGGCTTTGTAGTTCCTACAGCTTTTGTGAGTTCCTATAGTTTTGTAGGTTCCTACAGCTTTGTAGGGTCCTGAAGCTTTGTAGGTTCCTACAGCTTTGTAGGTTCCTGTAGCTTTGTAGGTTCCTACAGCTTTGTAGGTTCCTACAGCTTTGTAGGTTCCTACAGCTTTGTAGGTTCCTACAGCTTTGTAGGTTCCTACAGCTTTGTAGGTTCCTGTAGCTTTGTAGGTTCCTACAGTTTTGTAGGTTCCTACAGCTTTGTAGGTTCCTATAGTTTTGTAGGTTCCTAGCTTGTAGGGTCCTGTAGCTTTGTAGGTTCCTACAGTTTTGTAGGTTCATATAGTTTTGTAGGTTCATATGTACACGTAGTACTTAGTGGGAAGTTGCTATAGAGGTCAAAATCAGTCAACTGCCCGTTTTGACTGTTGACTCAAATGTACACACGGGAGCATTTTTGACTGGTTTTTACGGTCATTTTGACCACCCCGAACAATACCAGACAATGCTTTTTACCAGTCAAAAACGGTCGACTCATTTTGACCTGTAAATGCACTTACTAGACATAAAGTTTGACAGTTTTTGACTTTTAAGTGCACTAGATATACCTTGGCAAGTGTATCAACATTTTGACTGTTTTTGAGCCTTGTAGTAGTGGGAGGTTAACCCTCCTACAATCAGTGCAATTTTTGAAACGACCCATTCAGGCCACTCCAAGCAATTAGCTGTTGCCAGTGGCCTCCTATGGTTACCCTTCTGTGCACTGTCACACCACTGAGATTGCAGGGTAAAGTGGTCTCCCGTTGATAAAGTGCAGGCCATACTACATACACTCACAGGCCATAAGTATTGCAACATCCCCAAAGTTCAGTTTGGAGAACTGTGTTACAATAATTTATTTTATTTTATTTACACTACTTAAGACTTCTTGACAGTGCCTGTGTTTTGAAGTCAATGTTCTTTTTTACTGTTCTTGCTCGGAAATTATGTAATACACGATCGATGAAATCGGATTAAATGATCATCTCACCTGTTACTTGTAAAGTGCTATTTTGAGCATGTTGCAATACTTTTGGCCAGTGAGTGTAATATGTTCCAACAATTACAGTAGCCATGGGTGACACACAGTTGATTTTGTAAGATTACTTGGAAAGGACAGCAGGCTCGTATGTACTAAAGGTTGGTGAAAAACATACTGAAAATTTAGTGGATTGAGTGGCCTCCATGTGTAGGAGGTTTTTTAATGTACCCAAATACAAAAACCATTATGTGACCCACTCTGTGAAAATGAGTCACATGTCGCACCATGCGTTTACATGTAATAGGCGATGAAATGTTGAGAGGGTGTTTTTATTTTAACATCTGATTTTTGGGTATGTTTTTTGACATCATTAGGATCTAAATTTTCTGAATATTTTTTACATTAATGTCAATTTCAATCAATAAAATATTCAAATCAATGATTTTTGTGAGTACTTTGTTTCAAATATGTCATTTGTTTTCATTTGAATGCTTGTTTTCCTAACAATAAATTGTCTTAATTATGCACATTATTGATTATTACAAATGCCATATCTCCATAATGCAATATGACACACGCATACCAAGTTAAAGCCGATGATGTACTCTTTCCAGCTACATAGAAATGTATATTTGTCAAATTTGCGACTCCATGACTCATTTTCACAGAGCGGGTCGCATATTGTACCCATCTACATGTAACTGTACTGACATGCAACCTTATGAAAAAGCAGTCACCAACATCACTTGTGATTCTGGCATTGGTGAATAAAAAGCAAACAGCAGCCCGTCTGTTTTCCACTGTAATAATGAAAACATCCGCCATGATTTGTTTATTGTTGTTTTTATCATATAATTGTGTGTTTGACTTTATTGGAATGAATACGAACAATTTGATTTCAGTTTCACTGTTTTTCAAGGAACCTTCCTGAACCCTAACCCCCTATAGGTATTCTGGCTAGGAACCTTCCTGAACCCTAACCCCCTATAGGTATTCTGGCTAGGAACCTTCCTGAACCCTAACCCCCATAGGTATTCTGGCTAGGAACCTTCCTGAACCCTCCAAAATCCATCAGTGCATTTTTTTTTAAACGTGCCCATATCTTCAAAATGCACCATGCGTTTTCTTTGATCTTTCATAGTCAGCACTTATGGCCTGTACTTCTTGCCAGGTAGTAATGTTTGCCCTATTTGAAGAGGTGAAAGTACCAGTTTCCAACAGTGCTGAATTTCCCCCCCAAAAGTACCATTTGGACGATTTTGCAGGATTTGGGGTGGTTAGGGTTAATATACTACTCAAAACAATTTAGGGAACACCGGATTTTTAACATCAAATAGGTTTGAAATGTTCAATGAACCGGGATTTTCATTTGCAACCCCCTCTCTCTTTCAGTAGTCATGTCATGAAATGTGTAATCACTACATGCATCCTTTATCATCTGTTTCATTGTGCAGTTGTTTCTCATCAATTCTATGAAACATTGTGTTTATCTGAAATAAATGATCTTGCTTTAACTGAGATTATTCCGGTGTTCCCTAAATTGTTTTGAGTAGTATCTTAAACTAACTGGTATCTAGTTGGTACATAATCATGTATGTCACGTTGTACATGCACTTTGCTGATAATAAATTAAGAAACATTTTGGTTTATTCAAAAATTTCAATGTAATTCTTGTGTTATTCTTGTTAAATTTCCATACCCTTTCTCATAAATATTTCAATTTAATATCAATTCAAAGAAATTAATTTCAATGTTTGTCACCGACGCAAGAATATCATCAATTTATGACCATCTACTTTTGGCCAACAAAAAAGTCTCCGGTTTCTGGTCGGCTGCAAAATCGGTGCGGAAAACGTTCATACTCCTTTGTGAAAAAAGCCGTTTAAAACACAACACGGTAGAATTCCAATAATCAATCCAGCAATTTTGGCTGGGGATAGCGTCATCATCTGATTCACCTACCAGTCACCAGTAACGGGCGTGGGTGGTGATTACGTTTTGGTAACAGTAGAAGTTTGCCGGTGATAATTATATCACGCTATCACAGTGATTAACCCTCCTTCTTTTGGTGCCTTTTTCAGACAAGTTGATGCACCATTTGAAACCATTCGTTTTGTGAAACACACCAAGGTGTAGTGTATCCACCATTCAAAACCATTTGAAGGCCACTGTGTAGTACATTCACTATTTGAAACATTTGGCTATGGAAACACACCAAGGTGTAGTGTGTCCACCATTCAAAAACCATTATTTTGAATGAATTTGAATGGTAGTACCAACACTTTTCAAATGGTATCACCATGTGTGTACAAAACCAATGGCCATTTTGGTTAAGTGGAAATTTTGAATGGTTTCAAATGGTCAAACAGTAGGAGGGTTAATAGCGATGATGACCTGGACGACTTGACCGGCTGGTGGCGCTTTACAACATGGCTGCCCCCCCCCCCCCAATTCACCGATGCGGATGTATCATACGATAGTGTGATATATCACCGAGCCCACTATAACGTGACCAAAGGTATCACCTTCCTAGACTGGTACCCTGTCTTTATATCCTCAAGGATAACGACTGGCTCCAGGCGAAACATTCAAAAGTTTGATTGGATACGAACATTGTGCTGAAGATCCGACGTCACATACATGTACGCCTCGAAACTCGCGCGCTAGCTGCCAACCCGAGGTCAAAGTTGAATCTCAGCTAAAACATGGCGGCTGCGGCCAGTATCTGGCGTAATTCACGAGCCTCAAAGCGTGACGCCAGGGGCGCGTTTTCGCGACCCGAACCAGAAACTTGTTTCTGACGTCATATTCTTGACCAGAAACAGGACGGCGTATCTTCGCGAAAACGCGAACGTAACCAGAAAAATTGTTTTCAGTTTGCGACGTGTTCAGTCATCAACGTTTCTCAAAATATACGGTGTAATTCAAATTTTTGCAAAAATAGAACTTACTCGTGAGTGCTAGTAATAAACTTGAAAGATATGCTGGTATGTGCGAGCGTTGATGACTGAACACATCAAACTGGCTATTTTCTGGTTACCGTTAGATACTAAACCATAATCTACGGTCAAAAATATGACGTCAGCTGGTTCTGATTCGAATCGCAGCGTACGCTGAAACCGCGGCACGGCCTGTTGGCGGTTCAACGTCGAGTTGGCGGCAACGCGCAATTCAGGCGGCTGTATTCGGCACAATGTTCGGCTGTCAATCAAATATCGCAATGTTTTCGGATAAAGGCTGAAATTCAATCTGGAAGGTATTTCTTCGGTCACCGACCCGATGACTATATCACACTATCGACTCCCCATCACGTCATTGACTTTCATGTTCCAACAGCGCCGCCAGCTGATCAGGCCGAGGTCATCATCGTAACCCTGCTGTTTGACCATTGGCTCATTAGCTCCGCCCAGCAAATGACCGTGATACGTAAACGGTACGTGAAAGAATAATTTACCATTCAAACCATTCAAAAGGCGGGACACGATGGTGGACACCTTCAAGCTGTTCAAACCAATGGTGTACTACGCGATACTCAATGGTTTGAATGGACACTACGGTGTTCCGCAAAACGAGTGGTTTCAAATGGTGCGTCATGTTCTGTATCGCCGGCAAGCACTGCGTTACCAAAACGGCACGCCGTGCAACCCGAGCGGTGAATGACTCGAACTCGACTATCTGGCCAAGAACCGCGGATGACCGGTAATTCTACAGTGTTCATCGTGCACGAGAATATGAACATTTTCCTCACCATTTGCAACCGACCGAAGCTCGGTTTGACCAAAAGCGAATGGTCTCAGAATGATGATATTCTTGCGTCGTACTAACGTGAATGTTTCTTCGATGGTAAAATATTATAATAGCTGGTAACAAATAACACAGAGCCCGTGAGGCACGAATAGGCAAATGTTCTTAATTATTATCGAGAATAACCACCAACATAACCTCAACCCAGGCCTGCCAGTGGTTTATGCTACTCAAAACAATTTGAGAACACCGGAATGATCTCCGGTTGAGGCGAATCTTATTCAGACCGACGCAATGTTCATGGGGTGATGATAACCACTGGCACAGGCTGACAAGGTCATGTGGCGTGCGACTAAGCATGTTCTGATGAAATCTGGGCGAACATTCAACCTGTTGTTAATCCGGTGTTCGTTATTTTTGAGTGTGTATTACCGTCCGCAAAATCGTCGATCGGCGCTGCTGGTCGGCGCTGTTGAAACGTGCGCATAATGGTGAGCTGTCACTGCGGCAGCTACGGTATGTGACGGATCGAAGCTGCGGGTGCAGTGTGAACGTTTAAAATGCTGATGGTTTGAGGGTTCAGGAGGTTCTAATGAGGCCAGGAGTTCGGTTCAATATGGGGACCAGGTCGAAAATTCCCTCCAGCTGCTATGAGGGTTCAGGGTCAGGAGGTCGCCAGTGTTGAGAATCAGTGTTCGTGTTCGTTCAGTAAGTCAGGCACCTGGTCTGTGAGCCAAAGTGGGCATGGCGGATGACCAGTGAGATACGGTGTTGATGACCTCTTTCGGGTTGCGTGTCGGCCGATACGGCGGATGGTGCAATATGCGACCCGGCAATGGCGCAAAATCGCAGAGGTTGTTCAAATGTTCTGGCTGGAAAAACGTCTCAACTGCTGATGCGTGATCATAACCGTTAATGAATGTGGCATTTGTGAACAATCGGCAATGTGCGTGGTGAACGGTTACTGTTGGAAAACAGCTTTCGGAAAATGACAAATGTTTGTTGAAACAAAACTCTTTCACAAAAATCGTTGATTTGAATATATTTTGACCGGTTAGTGACATTAATCTTTCAAAACTGTTCGAGAAATTGAATCTAACCAATCAGGCAACAAAATCGATCGTTATCTCGCTGGCGCTTCCGTGAGCGCGTGATTGTTGTGTGTTTCGTTCACGGGTGGTTTTCGTTTGGTGCGATAAAGGCACTCACTGCACGTGGACGCTCGATCCGCAAATTTCGGTGTGGCAACGTCTCCAGTATTTGGGCATCGGCTGTGTCGCCCGTATTTCTGCTGGTGGGCGGACTCGCTGTTAATCGCGGCATGCTGTGGCGCGCAGCAACAGGCCGGACGTTTAAATCGATCGTGTGACCGCAATTTCCGGTGGCTGGCTCAGGGCGGTGGACTTCAGGCACCGGGCAATCAGGAAGTCTTCATGATAAGGTGTTGACGACACCGGACCCAAGCTGACACCGGGGACAATGCTGCTGTGTTGTGACGCGGCGGGAACCGCACAGTCTCGACGATGACGTGCTGAAAGAAGGTGGAAGACCATGACGGCAACCAGGTGGTGAATCGCAAATTACGCTGATATAACAGGGTTGACACATACTGCCTGAGCTCAAAGGCGATCAATCGACGAATGCGCTATGTCTAATGAGATGCGTTGCGGTCAGGCGTGATCGTTCGTTTTGACTGGTGGCGACGATGTATTGGGCCATTAATGGCTCTTCCGTGTCGGCGGTCGGCAGACGAGCGGATGACGATTTTCCCGACTCTGTAACTTTCCCGCCGCTTCACGTGCTCGAACCTGGCTATGGTTTCTATGGGGACCTGAAGCTACAGGGTTTCAGAAACTGGGGAACCTGAAACTATGAGACCTGGCTGTGAGACCTGAGCTGTGAGACTTCTGAGCTACAGGTTTCTCTGGCTAATGAGACCTGAGCCAGGGTGCAAGCTGAGACCTGCAAGCTGTGGGGACCACAAAGAAGCTGTGGCCTGGCTACAGGGACACCACAAGAAACTGACAGGGGTTCTGGCTGAGGAACTGGACCTACTGAAACTATGGGAACCTGGCTGTGGGTCTCAGGGTTTCTATGGCTAATGAGATTCCTGGCTTCTGAGGGCTCTGCTGTGGTGGGCTGTGAGGATGCCTGAGGCTGGCTACAGGGTTTCTGCAAGCAGGGTCTGAAACACGGAGGCAACTACGAGGGTCTGAGCTCGAGACCTACAAGCACGAGAACTTCTGAAACTGTGAGACCTGGGACCTGGCCACAGGGAACCTGGCTGAGTTGAGGCTGGGTTCCTGGCTGTCGGGATGGTCTGAGACCTCGAGACCTGGCTGCGAGATTTCTGAAACTGTGAGACCTGAAACTGCAGACCTGAGCTGAACCTGGCTACGGGGTTCCTGTATCGAGACCTACAGAAACTGTGGGGACGAAACTATCAGAGGGCCTGAAACTTACAGACTGAGAAGCACCTGTGAGGGACCTGAAGCACAATTCTGAGAAAGAACCTGGCTACTGAGAATTTCCTGAAAACTGTGAGACCTGCAAAACCGAGACTCTGAGCACCTGTGAGGGTTTCTGAAAACTGGGGTTTCTGAAAACTGTGGGGTTCCCTGAAGCGGGGATTCTGAAAACACCTGGCTGTCGGGGACCTGAGGCACGAGAACCTGAGGCTGGCCGAGACCTGCTGAGGCTGACCTGAGGTAATGGGGTTCTGAGCTGGCGGACCTGAGCTATGAGAGACTTGAGACTTCCTGAGCTGGGGTCTACTGGTGCAGGGCTGAGCTGTCGAGACAGGAAGCTGGACTGGGAAGCTAGCTCGAGCAGGACAGGCACAGACCTGACCAGGACTTCCACCTAGTGTGAGACTCTGAGAAACGGACCTACTGAGCCAGGGACCTGAGAACTCAGCCTGAAACCTGAAACTACAACCACAGGGAGCTACGAGCTGAGGACAACTCCTGACCGGATTCAGCTGGTTCTCAGCCTGGGCCACGGTAACTGTTGTCATTTTGTTACAGCGGGCACCGTGGAGTGCCAGGCGCACAACTTACGTCTGCTCAGCGATGACTCGGTTTCTGAAAAATTGGGTTCAGCAATCATCAGTGCCTTCTTCGGCTTGCCTCAAAATCTCGTCCAGCTGTGTCCTGAATTCTCAAGTGCTGTTTTTATCGTTATGGGGATGACTGTCGTCTGGTGGGGAGCATCGCTGGTCGCTGGGCCTGGCGGCGGTGCTGAAATGTGCCCGTAATCAAAGTCGCTGCTGCAGCAGGCAGCCAATCTTCAAAATCGCTGTGAGCGCCAGCCAGTCGCTCAAGATCGCCGCTGGCACGAGGCGCGACGCTCAAATCGCGCTGGCTGAGGCATGACGGCTCGATCCTTCCTGCGGCTGCGGCGTTTCGGAGGATTATGATTGAAGTTCGTCTGGCCGATGCGGTACCGCTCACGTAAAGTCGCCGATCGGCGATTCGCCTCATGTTTTGATGTGGTGCTGGGCTCCGGACGTCGCTGTTGCGAAGGATCGCTGCTCAAGGCGACGTGTAGTTCGGTATCGAACGTAATACGCGCATTCTTCAGCCTTTCGCGGTTCGAAAAGCTGGCATGCCCGCAACGGCGCGTGTTGAGGCTGGTAACGGTGCGCTGTTCATGTGCGGTATTGATGATGCGAAAGAACGTCGAGCCAGTGGACCCAACTGTGTTTCTAACCAATGTTCGCTGCTGAAAGATAACCGAAGGTAATCGATCAGCTGAGGCTGACTGCTGATCAAACTCGTTTCATAACGAAAAGAAAGGTAAAACCGACGCCTGGTCGTGCTGAATGTACCAGTTTACCTAACTGACGCTGGTTGGTCAGCAATTTTAAGTTGATACTGCTTCGGAAGCAAACTGTGCTGACTAAGCCATGGACTGATGATGGCGAACCAGCTGTGACGGTGAAATTGCTGATTAACGCTGTTCAGACTGTTTAATGCACGTTGCGTACCGCTCATGTATATGTTGACTGCGCTGAATGCAAACCTGAACGGCAAAGGCGGTTGATTTTGAGGACACCGTTCGGCAATGACGGGGATGGGTGTCGGGCCAGCGTCATGCGCTGACCCTACCCGTGTGCACGTAACACGTAACCAGATGTGACCAATCGCTGTTACAGCATCATTCCATTCGTGACCGCCAGTGTCAGGTTTGACTTCATTCATTTCGAGCTTGTTGACTGTCGGACCAGTGTCTGTTTGACTCGTGCTTTCACTGAAGTCTCGCCGATGCTCCATCTGTCTCCTTGCGCCTTTTGTCGGTCTGGCTGTTTGCTAACTTTGGGGTGTTTGATTATGAAACCAAACGCCAGGTTGTTGGCCTATATCTTGCGACCAACAAACGTTCAGTTCTCGCGGATGAAATGAACAAAACTGTTCGAAGTGATGTGGTGACGACATTCCTAAAGTCAGACTTTAGTCAACTCGGCGCAGAAAAATATGCAAAAAACCAGGTGGGTTAATGGACTGGCGGGCTGTTAATGACGGTGCCGTTCGTGTCTCATGTCAAATCGGTGAAAATGGTGTCGTGTTAAGTTTAATTTTAAAAATAGGTAAAAAGGTAAAAATGATGATGACCAAGGCGGATTAATAAAATAAACAAGAAAATAATGGGGGGTGACCAAAAGGGGTTGTTAGAAAATAATGGAAGAAGGTTATCTCTGCTCTAAATGCTAAAATAGCTGATCCTTCAAATCCTTCCGCTGCTGGGTGGCAATGCAATATTGTTAGCCGTAACGTCTTCGGCCTGAGCTGGGCAGAAAACCAAAATAGGCGCAGGCGTGTGACCTGAACAACGAACTATTTAACGAGTCGACCTTATCGCCAGAGTACTCACGGGTGAGCTGTCTCTTTACTGGACGTCACTGGGCGTGTTATGGTACTGGGCGTGATATTACTGGACGTCTGTTACTGGACGTGACCTCATTACTGAACGGGCATGGTTAACAAAGTATTAGCTTTTATATGCTACTCAAAAGCTGTTTAGGGAACTTGGTTTTTTAACACCTCGCGATGAGTTTGGCTCTGGAACCGGGATTTTCATTTAAATCGTCATGTCTTGATATTAATATACATCACTTTGTCATCTGTTTTCATTAATACCCAGTTGTTATGATGACCCGAGCGGTCTGGCTTACCGGTTCAGTTCTGGTGTTGGCGGCGGGTACCGGATTCAGGTTTGCGGTTCCGGATCGTGCTGATATGAGCAAACGCAATCATGGTTGCTCCCGAAATGAGCCTGTGTTGAGACCAGTTGCTCTGCGCCGTAACGACGGTCAGCGGGAGGCTGGTTCAGTTTCATGATTGACCTTATGAAACTGCTATGTTTGAGGACAACTGTGTGCGCCTGGCGCTTTCGCAATTGAAGGATACGTGCGTATAATCCGCATGTGTATTGATATCGGTCTGTGTTTGTGCGTTCTGTCTGAAAATAAATGATCTTCGCAGATGTCCGGTGTTCCCAGTATTGTCGTATATCGTCAAACGTGACCGCTGTCGTGACGGATTCGTTCGCTGCTTCTGTTCACATAACGTGGTGGCTTCTTCATTGGGCTACCTTAAACTCAAGAGACGTGTGTTGTGCACGAGAAAAATATCAATGCGTGAAATCGAGACGCTGGCCGATCTCGCTCAGGCTGATTTGAGCTTTCACGCCGTTCGGCTGCGCCAATATCATTGGCATGTGTTGATCGTAATCAGCGGCCTCTGTATCGCTACAATGCGGGCATGCGGCAGTTGCCAGCCGCTGCATGCTGTGCGCGGCGCTGGCGCAAAAATGAGAATCATGTGTATAGTTCACGTTGATCCGGCTGCAGCGGAATCGTTTGTTTGTTGTTATGCGGTCAGAGACCGGGAACAAAAATGATTGACGTGACAAGCTTTGCGAAATGTAGGAGCATGGTCCTCTGTTTGACGTTCTTCTTTCGGAAGCCAGGCATTCGAACCCGTCCTGCGCGCGCTTTGTCACCTCGGCCGCGCGTAATTCAAACATTTTGATGCAGCCATCTTTAAGCAAACAGGTTCATTAAACACCATAAATCGCGAAATGAAGGAATTCCTCATGTTCTATGGTATTTTCGTGACTTTGTTTTAGCTACGTACGTGCAGAGAGGCGAGAATATTCTTGTCATTGATATGAAGGTCGTTACTGTGACGCAGGCACGACGTTTCGGTTGCTTAAATAGTTCGAAAAAGGTATCGGCGACTGAATAAAGTATGAACGATGATGAGCTGCTCGAAAATCGCCATCGGTGTCGGTTGATGTTCGTTGTATTTTTTCGCCAAGTTAAATGCGGTATTTTACGGAGATTGTTCGTTGGTATCGGCGATGATGTCGTTCACGGCAACCTGAAAGCGGACAGGCGTCATTCTTTCGGTTGTAAACTGGTGTTCTTCATTTAATTATAAATCACGGCAATGTGTTTGGAAAGATCGATGACGTTCATCGTACGGCTGTGCCAAGATGCATTGATGATGTGGATTAGACTGCGGCGCGACACAGATGCGTTGACGAGGACGAAGGCGCTGGACCAAGATGATGGGGGCCACTATCGCTCGATGAGTAAATGACACTCGGGTGCAATTTCGGAAAGAAACAAACTTCCAGATTATGTCGGTTGAAGACATTCATCTTGAATACGAGCTTTTACATCTGTGAAATGCTGTTTCAGGCATGGTGTGGGCGTTTGCCGCGGGCGCGGCCAGCGACGGCTGCTGAAACGTGAGGTCTGTTTGATTGCGGATGCGCTGATGGTCGTTGCAACCCGTCTGAGGCGTTCTGGCCCGGTGTGAAGGATATGTTTCGCTCGGGCTGGCGAATAAAATGTTTCGTTTAAATGGCAACAGATGGACGGCCTGGTACTCGTTCGGCGTTACAGGCCGCGTGAGACCGTAATGCGTTGTTCTTCAAGTTTTCGAGATGAATTAAGGAATTAGTGGTTTCTGTTAAACCGTTTTCGCATCTGGCTGGTTTCTGTCGATGATGTTTATGACGACGGGCGTACAAAAAGATTTAAACTGACTAAAAACGACCTCAATTGCTTGTGCTGGTGTGCGTTCTACAGGGTTTTATAATCTCGATATCTGGCAAAACGCGATGTAACGGCCTGAGCCGCTGGTGAAACGAACGCGGAAACACCGAGCGGGCTCGCGACAACCTGTGGTTGGCGGAAATAAGCTAAATATCTCGCAAGTAGGCAGACGGGCCTGCTGTGTGAAGCGGTGATCGCCTGAGACTTTCGTGTGGTTGCGCTCGGGACCTGCGGCTGGCTGTTAAAAGCTTTGTACGTAGTGTAATTGCTGGAAATGATTTTGACGCGGGCGGACGTGTGGACGGTGGTTGCTCGCAAAATCGGCGATGTTGAAGATGACGCCATTACCGTGTTCTGTTTTCTGTGTGAGGTGAAAACCGCTCTTTCGGCTTTCAGGTATTTTCTTTCAACTGCTATGAAAGCAGGCCTTAAACAGGTAATGGTGTCATAAAATGGTGCTACCATTTTCGGGCGCAATCACTTCACTCTTGAAATGTTTTCTCTTGGTTCGATGATGGTAGTCGTTTGAGACTGACTGGCGCAAAATATTGCACAGGGGCTGAACCGAAGACAGGATGACCTAACCCCAGTTGTGAACTTTCCTGCTCACCGCAATTCTGTCGTAACAAGTGACCCGGTTGTCGATGGAGGTTCTTGTCGTGCGACCGCACGCTGGCGTTCACGCAGGTCAGCCAAGCTGTAATCTGACTTTCGACTGAATGGTCGGACACGTGGCCACGTGTCACCGGTCTGCGACCAGCGAACGTAACGATGGATTACAAACCGATAATTAACCGCCCGACTCCCAAACCGCAGTCGAAACGACACTCCGGTCGGTCAATATTTGTCCGTTTGAGTTCATCAACAGACTCTTCGCAAGCGCAACGTGTTTCGATCAAACAATAAATTCGCGTTCATGTTCACAAACGTATGACGAAACTCGGGTGTTTCCTGTTCTGATATCTTGTCGTCGGCAATGCCATCGAGCTCGCCTCGCCGCTAACACCCTGGGCTCGCTGTATTGACTTTTATCTGACATGCCACGCAACTTTGGAGCAAATAAAACACCCGTAAAGCATTGTTCCCTAGCCAACCGTATCGACAGGGATTGATGAACCATACAACATCATTCCGATTGAACTCACAATGATGCGAGGAAATACGCTGATGTCATTCTTGGAGTAAACGCCTCCGCCTTTGTTTCGCGCAGGCGCTGCTGTTCACAGGCGAAGAAAGGAAGCTGTCAGACGCAGGGCTGCCTACGTGGGCCCGTAACGTGCAAACTTCTTCGTATAATGCTGGGTGGCACCGTGCGCGCGTCACGGGCTGTTGCGTACCTCGATGATCTGCAGCTGCTGCTGTTGTTTAAAAAATACAAACTGGACTTCGCTCGTCAGGCGATGACCTGACCGCAGGGGCTGGCACGGTATCCGTAACTACGTTCGACGGCGTTCCGAACCAAGCACTGAAGCCCGTGAAGCTGTTCGTTATGAACCGCATTAAATCGCGCGTTTATGCTGTGCTACGACGAAAAAACCGCAATCTGGACATACGGGCGCGCACTCGTAATGCGGCCTGAACTCGCTGATACCAGCTTTGGCACGGCCCCGTGACTTGATGTTTAAATGCGGAGGGCATGACCGTAAAGATTGTCGGTGTAGATGGACGAACTGTCGCCGTTTACTGTTTTTCTTGCAAAGAAACGCCGCGGAACTGGCTCGATGACGAAGCCCCATTACATTGTTCACGTTCTTGCCGACTTAAATAGAATGTTTGATCGAACTGCGACTCTGTCGCCGTCGGCAATCCTCCGTGAATATTCACTTGATCGGCCGGCACGGCCGCGGCCGCGGCGGCGGGTGTGGCTGTTTCAAGGGAACGCAGCAGAACCAGGTACTTATCCCAGGTAAGTGGGCGGACAAATGAGGTTAGCGATTTAACCCCGTCTGTTAATAAAGCAACTCAACGAACCAGCAACAGTGTCGAGTTAAACGTGCTAAAAATAATGCTGTCTTACAGGTGGGTTAACAGTGCTTGTAAGTCGGTTCCGATATTATCTCGGTGTGGCGGTTCTTTCAACGGGGAGTTGAAGCGAATGGCGTCTTTGAACAGGCCTGGGCTAGATTGGCTGTTCGGTGCCGGGGGTAGACGTGGGCTGCGCAAGCACAGGCGTGCTACTGGCACGGGCTGGATGAGCTGGGGGCTGAGACAGCAAACGTGAAAGGTCAGTGAAAACAGTGGGCTCTGGCTGAGGAAAATGAGAGATATTTTTTAAGTTCCATGAATCTGTGCCTCTTCAGGGGATGACCCATTTTATTCACCGAGATGTATGCTGCGGTTTCAGGCTCAGCTGGAACTGCTGCAACTGCAAGCCTCAGGTGAACCAGGCAATTTCCGGGCGCCGCTCTGCCGACTAATCACGGTGTGCACTGCTAAGCGTTCACTACATGCGTAAAATCGGCCGTGATGGCGAGATGTGCAACAAGCTCATTTAATTCTTCAACAGGTAAAATTAGCACAGTCGTGTCTTCAATAGCTCGAGCAGTGCTGATACAATGACCAGCAAAATAACCAGCGCTACGCCCCAACTACTGAGCTGATGCCGTGATATCGCACCGTGTCGAGTGAAAATGACTGACAAAACGGTGTACTGTTGTCAGCCAGTATCACGTGGTTGGTAACCGGTCGCCTGACAAGCCTGGATAAAAGCGGTTTGACAATCATGTTGTGAACAACAAACGGCGTATGTTTCATAAAATCGTGATTGGCGTGTTGCAACCGCGTGACCAGTGTTTTGTCGAAATACTCTGATGTTACAGGTGCTGAACAGGCGGACTATCGCTACGCAAAAGGGCGCTCGCGGCACGACTTTGTCGAGGGTACAAGCGTGTTGTCGCAATGCACTGACGCCAATTCGAACGTTGTATGTTATACGCCGGCGGCGCTGTGCTCCGTGGGCGAGTGTTCCCAGCCGCAGGCGGGTGAACCCGCTGATGGCGCGAACGTAATGCTCGGGCTTTCCCAGCACCTCAGGCTCCGCTGCCGGGTCGTCTGTGTATGTTTGTGCACAGCCTCGCGAGGCTGCGACGTCTAACGACCATGAGACCACCTTTGCAAAAATCAATGACAGACGTTCATGTTGAACTTCCATTTGTTTCGACGTGTTAGGCATTCAATATGGATGGGGACTGATAATCATTTAAACTGAACTGAACAATCGGTCGTGTGTTCCTTTCAGTCGTGTGAGGTGTGTGGCTGGGCTCGTTGTGATGACAGGCGCTATTTTTTTGTCGAGGCCTGGTTTGTGGTTTTCGATTTTCCCCAGCTGGGTTGTTCGTCGACAATTGCCGTGAATGGTGCTGCGGCGTGTGGTCAGGCGGTCAGGCATCTTTGGACAAATTGACGGGACGCTGGCCTCTGGCCGTTTTAGCTGGTCGCCGGCGCTGCAAGACGTATTTGATGGCTGGGGCCGTGACCCGGCAGATGGGTGGGATTGTGGGGACTCTGTTTGACCGGGAAGAATACCGGTATGGCGCTAACGACGACGTGAAATCCGTATCGTTCGATGGATGCGTCGGCTCGAACATGCTACAGTTTAAAAATCGGCTGTTAACGAAGGCGGGAGAACAATGAGCAAATGTGGTGGGCTCGCGGTCTTCATCGAGTTAATGGCTTCTGGGCTTTTCCGTGTACAGGCTGTTGGGCGTCGTCAGCGTCTGCGGCTTCAGTCCCTCTCATCTGTGCAGGTCTCTGTATTATTAGCCACGATCGACAGGACTATCTACAGTGCAGAGTGCACTTCCGACAGGTCTTCAACAGAAGTTCTTCCGTTCTAGTATGCCTGTAAAGGTTTGCGCTGATTTTCTTCGCGCCAAACTGTTTTCGTTGGCAGAACTCAAAATGCGGGCGCATCGACGTTAACTGCCTCTTCGGAAACTGTTTTTGTGAAGATGTTTTAAAAGTTCCGACTTCTGAAACGGCGACGATCTGTGCAAACTTTTCATGCCATTCTGTCGAGCGATGAAGATGACGTTCTGCTGCAATCGTGCTCATCGCGACCGACCGGTGCTCTGGAATCCGGCCGTTGCTCTGAAGTGCCGGGGAAAATCTGTGGTTATCTTCGGCAAATGGAACTATCAAGTACGATAACCTCATTCTCAGTTCAACTCAATGTTTAAAAAGGAAGAGGCCAATGCAAACTTTCAGAGGGTCAGTGACCTTGCGCCAGAGACCTCAGTGACCCAGCACCATACTGCTGCCAAAGTGAAAGAGGAGCCTGTGGGCTGACGGGCCCGTCGGCTGTCAGTCGTCGCTTCTGATGAAGAACTCAGGCAGTTGCAGGTTCCGTAGACAGGCATGGTGGTTGGCTCGCCGGCGATCGCTGCGGTAGTCGACGGTGCCAGGGCTGTTCGTCTCTGCCGGTGCTGCAGTGGGCTACGTTAATCGAACGGCGCAATAGTGACAACTGCTGCTGCACGCGGTGCCGTTGTGTCATGAAGACGCGTTAATACTGGCGTGCGTGGCGGCCGGGACGCGCTCGGCAAAAAGCAGGCCGGCGATCGGTACGTGAACAAGCACGGGCGCCACCAGTCGGTAGACGCTGCGGTATTCATGTCAGTATATGTGAACACCGGTTATGTATGCTGGTCGGCTAACCGGCACCGTAAACTGGTGATGGATGTGTGATAACAACAATATGGTTAATACCCGTGTACTACGTAGCCGACCAACAAAATCTGGCGTTATGGACGTTGCTAATCGATGGGGAAAAAAGGAAAAACGTTCTCGGTTGCAATGCCTGTTCGGGCCAGCGAAGGAAGCGATGACCTCAACTACGCGCTGGAGGGCTTTGACCGATGAGGGTATCATTCGCTGAGGACGAGGATGAGCACGAGAATCGCTGAAGGAGGAACCTGACAGGCTGAGTTGCGGTGCAGAAAGACGATATGAACTGTCAAATGATTGCCGGTAAAATAGACTGTGATGGCAGAAGTTACGTTCAATATAACGTGAAATATGTTGAATAAAATAAGATAACGGAAATTCTGCTCTATGGGGCAGATGAGCAAACGCTCTGCCGAGGCTCGAGGTCAACCCTGATCGGGCAACAGTGGCGACGGTGAGATCCGCAACGGACACGTGTTGGCACGAGATCAATATGGGAAAGGCCGACGCAATATGAAACGGTGGCTGGTGACGACAGACTCAGCGACCAGGCCGCTGCGGTGCAACGTGACTATATTGAACGTAACGATATGGTTCGCTGATTGTGCAGAATCAGGCAGGGTGGTGATCACGAGCTGTAAATATGTGGGTTCACGGGGGTGCTGGTGAGGAAAATGTGATTTTCGGTTCGATGAACCGTTGAGGCATCTGATCCTGGTACAGGGTCAGATCACTGGTTCAGGGCCATGGCTGGCAGGGGCAAATGTTCTCAGAGCATTTGCGTTTTCTGATTGACAATTGGTGCACGGCGTCGGGCTGAAGCCGGCAACGTTTTGGGCGACCGGCCGCGAACCGTGAGGGCAGTTTCAGGCTTTCCAAATATTGATCGACTTTCGGCTGAGGAGGCGATTAATCATGGCATGATTGACAATTGGACAATGGCCTGGGAAAATTCAAATCGCCTGGCTTTGGCGTCTGGCCTGAAATAGCTCTGGTGTCTGTTCGATGACGCGAAACTGGCCTGGTCCCAATTTCCTCGCGGCGCGTGCGTGCAGGTCCGTCGCTACGAACGCAACTACTGATTCGACGTGACCTCCGCGTGGTTTCATGCACGCGCTGAAGATGAAACACATCGAGCCACACCGCGAGATTACTGGTGTCAGTATTATGGATGCTGTGATGGCGCGCGGTGAAATCAAGCTGGATGCGGGCACTGGAAGGGACGGTTGTGATGACGTCGGGCCCGACGTCGGCTCGCGACGAATAACTTGTGCATTGAAGTTCGTGCGCAACGCGCGAATGCGCCAATTATCGTGATAGCACGACGATAGTGAGCATTTCGAAAGTGACCAAACTCGGGCCATCTCAGTGTTGTTTTGCTGTGTCGCCGTTGTTTGACGTTTGGTGACCGGCAAATGACCGTCTGGTGTTGCTGTTTCCGGGACTGCAACGACCATCTGTTGCCCCGGTCATCGACTGCCTGGTTCGAAAATCGTTGATTTGATTTCTGTTTGACTTAACGAATATCTTCCCGTGTTTGTCTGCGGTCTGGATCGGTTGTTTAAATTTATGAATGATGACGGTAACAAAAATAGTGTAAATAAATACCAAACAGAGACAAAGAGTTTGGTATAACAACGACCTGACTCGATGAGCACAGACTTTGCCTGGACCTGGTTTCGGATCTGGCTCGCCTGCCTGATCGCTGGTGGCTGGCTGGCCGATGGTTGGTCAGTACCACAGACAGCAAATATGTCGTGCGGAATCCGGACTCTTCCCGCGGTACTGCGGGATTTGAACGAACGGACGATGAGGCACGGCATGACGCCGCGGACGACATCATCGCCGAGGCTGTCATGTCGGCGCCTGCTGGCAGCTGCTGGCACGGCTGGACTCGGCCCGCGCATCGCGGATTGACCAGGCGGTGATCGATTATCATTCGTGTGGTTGTTCGTTCCAGTATGGTCGGAAGAATAATCCGACCGCCGCACGAGACTTTGGAGATGCAAGACGGTTCGCTCGTTTTGATGATGGCAAAACCTCTTTCAAATCCGCACTATGATGGTTTTAGGACTTTCTCCCCGCTCGAAAAATAGAAAGATATCTATACTAACAACGAAAACGTCGCCCCTAAGTTTTTGATGAGTCTGCGAACATGTTTGCTGCCTCAACGTCCTCGGGCTTTGTGTACATGAGCAGGCTGGTCAGCAAATTTCCATTAAATGTTACGCACCGCTCAGCGCAGTATATTATAAAATGAAATAACAAATGATACTGGGGGTGACACAACGTATGTAGTTGCCGCTGCACATGTGTGGCGGCTGTGTTGATGATTGTTGAAATCGAACTGACTTTGTTTGAGGAATGCGTCGACGGCAAATGCCTGTTCATGAAATAAATGTCCTGGTGGTATAATCATCATCATCGCCTGTTCTCCCTCTTGCCAAACAGGCCCATTGAACCTGTTAATGAGAAAAAGGCGATGGTCGGCATGTTCGGTATAAACTTTGTTGCTCTTCCGACGACGGCGTGTTCGCCTGAAGTACTGCTAACTATCGCTTTCATTCTATTCCCCAATGAACCTTGTTCGGCGATATCGCTCGATATAATTGTGTGGGCCTGCGCATTTGTTCCTAATTTGTTCACCATAATTCGGTGTTACAGTTCGAGGTATGACCCTGGCAAAATGCTGCATATTCTATTGGTGCCGGGCTAACAACCGCGAGCGAGCCATGTGTGTGCATGATGGCGTTTCGCTAACGAGCGGCGGTGCTTTCGGTTGTGTTTATGAGGTACGCGCTTCGCGTTCGCTTTAATATGTGTGTGTGGTAACTGTGCCGTTTGTCTGGTTAATGGTCGTTTCCAGCCGGATGGGTATCGCTACTCGATGAGCAAGCATGAGGAAACCAGTACCATCGTGGGCAACGGCAATCGGTGATTGAATGTTGAACGTCGACCGTCGTTTCTGACCGATTCGCTTACCGGTCATCGGTTATAGTGAGGGAAAACCGACCAACCTGGTCGGGGCGTTTTCGCGACTGTGACTTCAAAACATGTTTGAACTTTCGTCGTGTGCCAACATTTTCACTTCTGCCCGGTGTGACGTCATTCGAACTAACATGAACGAAGTTGCTCGTCCGGACTTGTTTGATGACGGATTATGGGCTAACGAGACGATGAAATGACTGTTGGCTGTGATGAGATGATTCATGCTCTGTTGCTCGCTCTTCAGGTTTATCGATAGTTCTGACACAGGGTGATTTTCGTACGAGCGTTGACCTGGACGTTCGCGGGCCCTCGCGAAGATGCGCCAGTCTGTTTCGGTCGAAATGTGACGTCGGCTGGTTCTGGTCGGGTCTGGCGCTGATACGCTGATATTCCCGCCGGATATGGCCGCGGCCGCTGGCTGAGATGTCGAGCACCTGGGATGACGACGCAACGCGGTCGGGCGTATCGCTGTGACGGATCTTCACCGTATCATCGTCGATCGCCTGGGCTGATGGTCGCTCATGATGAACGGTACCAGTCTGGGGCGTGTTCGTGCGTTACTCGTGGGCCGGTGACCTCACGCTGTCGTGGCGTACATCGTAATGAAGACATGTGTTAGCGCCAACGGTATCATCAGACCATCATCGCTGATATTCCTGTTTTGACCATTGAGCTCATCAAACTCGCAGCTGAAAGCCAGCCGTGAACCAGTGATACCGTTGATATTGACCTGCGACCAATCGTTCAAATAATTTTTGATGGTGGTTACCACTGCGGTGTGTTTTCCGCCAGCCGTATTTCAATGGTGATGTGCCCGGTAACCTCAGGCGGACGCCTTTCACAGGCTGGGCGGTTCAAATGAGGTGCGTCGCGCGATGCCGAAAAAACCAAGGGTGTCACTGGCGATAACGTGTTTCCTGTTATGCGGGCAAGCTGCTGTTACCTGGCTGTGGCTCCGCCGCCGCCGCCCGTTCTGACAACAGGTAATCCGGTGACGACGCCTCCCAGCAAGCGCCTGGATGTTCGACGGAAATTCTGGCGCTTTCACCAGGCGCCAATTTTCACCGACCTGCAGCCGACCGAGCCGGAGACTTTTTGTTGGCCCAGGCGCGTGGTCGCCGTGGTAATGCCCGTGGCTGCGTGAGAATAGCTTCTTTGGTGTTAAATAATGTTATGAAAGAAAATATCAAATATAACTGAAATGATGAAATCTTTGAATAAATAAATATTTCTTAATGTGCTCAACCAGTATATGATACGTGATGTACCAACTAGATACGGTGGTTTAAGATACTACTCAAAACAATTTGAGACACCGGAATAATCTCGGTTAAAACTGAATCATTGCTAGATAAACACAATGTTTCCTTGGGGTACATGAAACAACTACTGTCAAAACAGATGATAAAGGATGCGTGTGGCGATTGCGCATTTCATGACATGACTACTGAAAGAGAGGGGTTTGAAATGAAAATCCAGGTTCATTGAACATTTCAAACCTATTTGATGTTAAAAATCCGGTGTTACCTAAATTGTTTTGGTGGTATATTAACCTAACACTTCCAAATCCTGCAAAATCGTCAAGAGGTACACGGGAAATTCAGCACTGTTGAAACTGATACTTTCACGCACTCTTCAGGGCAAACATTACTACCTGGCAAGAAAGTACCGAGCCACCAAGTGCTGATATGAAAGATCAACGAAAACGCATGGTGCATTTTGAAGATATGGGCACGTTAAAAAAATATGCACTGATGGATTTGGAGGTTCAGGAAGGGTCTGGCAGAACACCTATAGGGGTTAGGGTTAAGGAAGGTTCTAGCCAGAATACCTATGGGGGTTGGGGTTCAGGAAGGTTCTAGCCAGAACACCTATGGGGGTTGGGGTTCAGGTTCCTAATGAACTACCTATGGGGGTTAGGGTTTTAAGAGACAATTTTGTTAAAATATCTGTAAACACATTCCTTTTTAGAATCATATCAAGTATGTATTATAAACCAACCTGTATTTCACTCTGTCATTAGCAGAAAATAGTGAAACTGGTGGAATTGTTCGTATTGTCCCATTCCAATATAGTCAAACAAACAATTATATGATTAAAAACAACAATAAACAAATCATAGCGGATGTTTCATTATTACAGTGAAAACAGAAGGGCTGCTGTTCTTTTATTCACCAATGCCAGAATCACAAGTGATGTTGGTGACTGCTTTCATAAAGATTTGCATGTCAATACAGTTACATGTAGATGGGTACAATGTATGATTCCGCTCTGTGAAAATGAGTCTGGGTCATAAATTGACAAATATACATTTCTATGCAGCTGGAAAAGGTTACAACATCGGCGAACGTATGTGTCATATTGCATATGGAATATGGCATTTGTAATAATCAATAATATTGCATAATTAAGACAATTTATTGTAAGGAAAACAAGCATTCAAATGAAATAAATGACATATTTGGAAACAAAGTACTCACAAAATAATTGATTTGAATATTTTATTGATTGAAATTGATGTTAATGTAAAAAAAATGTTAGAAAATTTAGATCCTAATGATGTCAAAAAACAGCAAAAATCAGATGTTAAAATAAAACACCTCAACTTTTCATCGCCCATTACATATAAACGCATGTGGTACGACATAATGACTCATTTTCTGAGCGGGTCCATAATGGTTTTTTGTTCAGGTACATTAAAAATAAACCTCCTACACATGGGCTACTCAATCCACTAAATTTTCAGTATGTTTTTTGCAACTTTAGTACATACAAACCTGTTGTCCTTTCATTAATCTATAAAATAATGTAATATTTTAAAGCCACTGTAAATGTTGGGTATATTAGTATGGCCTGCAATGTATCAGTAAGAAACCTGCCCTGCAATCAGTGGTGTGACAGTACACAGAAGGGTAACCATAAGAGGCCACTGGCAACAGCTAATGGCAGGTAGCCTGAATGGGCTGTCAAAAATTGCACTGATTGGAAGGGTTAACCTCTATTACTAAAAGAGCTCAAAAACAGTCAAATGTTGATATACTTTCCAAGGTATATCTAGTGAACTTAAAAGTCAAAAACTGTCAAACTTTATGTGTAGTAGAAATTGCATTTAAGTTGGAAATGAGTCAATTTTTGACTGGTAAAAAGCATTGTCGGTATTGTTCGGGTGGTCAAAATGACTGTGAAACAAGTAAACAACGCCCCTGTGTGCACATTTGAGTCCTTGATCCAAAACGTGTAGTTGACAGATTTTGACCACTATAGCTCTGCCACTAAAGTTCAACATAGTCAAAAATGCCCCCCGTGTGCACATTTAGGTCAACAGTCAAAAACGTTGACTGATTTTTGACCTCTATAACGCTTCCACTAAGTGCTACGTGTGCATAGGAACCTACAAAAACTACGAAACCTATAAAGCTACAGGAACCTACAAAGCTCTAGAACCTACAAAGCTCTAGGGAATCTGCAAAGCTACGAAGACACCACAAGCTCTAAGGAACATACAAGCTATAGAACCTATAAAGCTACAGGAACCTACAAAGCTACAGGAACCTACAGCTGGAACCTGCAGCTCTGGGAACCTACAGAGCTACAGGAACCTCTAAGCTCTGAGGAACCTGAAAGCTACATCCAGGTTTGTTACATATGGTTTGATATTCAAGACACAGCCTTCAAGTTTAGACTCATCATGAACATTGGAGTTGAGATTATGCCAATGTCCTTGTTGATGTGGTTAAGTTCATTGTTGGGGTTTGTGAGGCCGCAAGGAGCTAGTTGTAACAGAATCTGTCCATTCTACGACGACCAGCTTTTTACCTATGTGCAGCATGTTTGGGTTGATTGGCAAGTATTCCAAGACAGTTCAATTGACTCAATACTGAATAAAGATAGAGCTGCATCATTTGCTGGAGCATTGCGAATTGAGAAGTTCATTCCGGCTGTGGAAGCACATGGGCCAGAGTGGCGTTTGTGGGTGTGTTGTTCAGTGTTTTCTGGGTCCGGGGTTTGGGTTTATGTCTGGGGGTAAGAGTTCAGGTGAAAGGTGGCAGATGATTATTATAATATGATATAGGACAACTCAAAAATTTAAAGATGGCGGGTTATTTGTTTTTATGTAGTGTACAAAACTGAAGGTTGCGTACTGTAAACATATTCTAAAGATGAGTCATTGAGACACAATGGTCCGGATAGCAGGAGTAGAATGAAGCAGAATGTAGACCCTCCATTGTCTAATCTAAGGTTGATCCAAACAAGGCTTGCTACAGGTTATAATCTGATCCAGGGTTGACTGCAAATAAAATGAAGATACAGAAGTGTGTATCCACAACACAGTAAAAAATCTTACAGCAGAGACCAGACAAAAAATACAATAGTTTTCACTTATTATAAGAAAACAAATGTACCAATACTCACATAAAACGTCCAATGAATTCGGAATGTTCTTTTTCATAAAATTCAGTTTCGACTGGAAGGAAAGTTGGTCGTAATGTGTACGAAATATCCATAATTTGAGAATCTTTACGGTGATGCAAATATTGCATGTATCTTTAATAGTTTCATGAGATATGATTTGTTTTTAAATATTAAGCTTTTGATTTAGTGTAATTCGTGTCGTCACTGTAACCTCACAATTTTATAATAGATACAACTATGGTATAAATATGCTAACAACGACCAATTTCAGGTGTTCGGGAGTTATCCGAACACCTAAAAAAACTTATTGAAACATTAATGAATATGCTACCATTTATCATCTGCCTGGACCATCCAGATAGCAGTATATTCCATCCCAGGTTTACGCACGTGCTCCCAGGCCTGATAGAGTTAATCCTGCGACAATTCATCCTTAATATACTATAAAACAATTTGGAAACACCGGATTTTAACATCAATAGGTTTAGTATTTCCATGAACAAGTTTTCATTGCAACCCTCTCTCTTTCAGCCATGTGTCATGAAAATATTCTTGATCACTACAGCCAGCCCTTTATCATCTGTTTCATTATTGATTGTTCTCATCAATTCTGTGAAACATTGTGTTTATCTAAATAAGTGATCTTTGTAACTGAGATTATTCAGTGTTCCTAAATTGTTTTGAGTAGTATATATTTATTTAAGTAGATCCTTGTCTGACAGTTGGTGGATTGTGGGTCGTAGCTTTCATTAACTAACTCCCTGAACAACCACGGCGGTTGGAGGATTTTTGAAGGATTGTTATTGTTTTATTACAATGCCTATAGGGTTAGGTTAATCAATAAATACATATTACGTCATTAACCGTGCATTTGGTTTCCATTCACCGTGCATTTTGGTTCTATTCACCGTCATTTGGTTCTATTCACCCGTGCATTTGGTTTCCATCCCATCTGATCTGTACGTTGGACCGTCATGCGTTTTGCTGAAGTACAAAACGCCCTCTTTGACAAAGACAACCATTCGAGCAAACTTGCGTCATAAGCCGAAAACAGTAGTGGATGCCAGTATACAATCTTGTACATTTGTTTATTCTTATAGTTTTATCCTCCCGTCAAATGACAAAAGTCCTGCGGATGTTATATAAACAAATAATAGTGTTTTGCATTCGAGAATGGTGAGTTGAAGATGAATGCTTCTCCTTGTTGAATGGAACATTCCATCTTTCAACTCGCAGCTTCTCTCATAAACATTCATTGTTTGTATAATATCAACTATTACTAACATACTCTTGAGCCCCAAAAGGGGTCAAATGTCTTGTTTCGGTCATCTTTTTTTTCTGTAACCTGATCTTTATAATTTGGTATTTTTATTTTTTTAATTCTTTTTTTAAATTTTACAAATTTTAAAAATTGTTTTAATCTAAGTGGGCATAATTTTATTTATAAATTGTCTTTTTAATTTTACACATTTTTGGTGCATTGAACGTTACCTATTTTTTTTCATAGACACATTCGGGTTTTTTTAAATTTTCCCTGTCCGAAAAACATTTATTAAAAGGGGGGCAAAAAACCTTATTTCCGTTTTTAAATTGTTTTTAAATTTTTTGGTTTGTCTTGAAAAACCACATGTTTAATGGTTAAATTTGAGTGCTTTTTTGTACCCCCCCCCTTTACAACCCAATAAAAGGCAAACAGGTTTTTAGGCCCCTCTTAAGTAAGTTGATGACATTTAATAAACCCCTATGGGTCCATTAACTGGGTTTCAGGTTTCAATTTCCCGGGACTATATCACTTGGTTTTTTAAAAAACCCTTCTATGTTTTTAAATTTTAAAGCTTGGGGACACCAAAAAATTTAAAATCCCCCTTGGGGTTTTTTAAAAAAAAAATTTTTGTAGAATTTGGGCCCTTTTGGGTGGGGAATCCTGATTTTGCCCTTTCCCTTTAAACCAGTGGTGTTGAAGGGAAAATTACCCGTAAAAATTAAAAAATTCATTTGCCTTCCCGAACTTCAACAATTTTGTGCCCTTTTTTTAAAAAGGCCCCCATTTTTTTTTGAAAACATGCGGAAGGACGGATCAAAAAAATGTCAGGAAAATTTTACAGTAATTCAGTTTTTGGCCCAAAATTTCCCTTTTCCAAAAATTTTTCAAAAAGCTTAAAGCAGGTAATTAGAAGCCAAACTTTGTCCTTGAACCAATAATCATCACAGGTTTTTGGAGAGATCTCATTGCATGTGTTTCATTAGACGAATCATCAGATAACTTTGGGTACATGTATTAATGGAGAGTTTCTGTTAATATGCTACACACTGATCGATGGTGCCCATCCCTGATCGATGGTGCTACTTCCTTGTACCTTCAATTGAAAATGCAAAGTTGCATGTATGGCTTTTCTACTGAGCACACAAAAGACTGAGGTAGCTACAACTGTGCACAAGTTGCTGATCCAAATGTGTACTGGTCAGAAACGTTTTTCAATATAAATCAGAGTCTATACTGTACCACAATGAATTTCTGATCAAAGAATTTTTTTTTTCGTATCCATTGGAATCTAAAATGTTGGCCCCAGTATTCACAAGTTTCGCATCAGTATCAATATTCTCTTATTACCGATATTAAGTCAGTGAAGACAAAATACATTTTGTTACACATATCATCAGGAAAAACATGTATATTCTAGTTCACTTGTTTCAATCAATTAAATAATTAATACATGTTGGTCTTCATTGTTGTTTAAAATTGAAAAAATTTTCTCAAACTGCAAAACTTCATTTCTTCAGATTGATATCTAAGCTTACATTTATGTATTTAAGATGGGGAATCTAACATTTCAGTTCTTGATAACTGCAGTATAGTTTTCGTTTAAAATGATAATAAGTGATTATACTGATTTTACAATCTGTTGATCGAAAATACATTTCTACCGTATAACTGATTTCACGTTTGCAGTGAATGGACAGTTTTTGAATTTTCGAAGGTTGTACCGTAATTACAAAATATCTACTGTTATCTTACCCCTAAAAATATATATATTGTTAAATCTACTGTTCTGGTTTCCGCCTCAGAGCCGTAAAAGTGTTGGCATTTTAGTTTTCTTTAAAGTTATGAACGATGTCCAATTGCAGCCAAAATTGCTGATCGTTTAATAAATCTGCCGAGCTGTGATTTAAACGACTTTTCACATTGGGGTACGAACGTTTGTCCGATCATATGGTCCGATTTGTGCTGTGCTGTTCTCTGAGCCACCTCATATACTGGTATGGAAATTTGGTCCTGGTTCCAATAACCCAGTATATGGGCTTTTACCGCACACTTGATTAGCGTTTGAGCCAACCTATGACGAGAAACCGGAGAATTTCTTTGGCCTTTTCTTTTTACTTTCATCCATCAGACGGCCAGAAATTTCATGTAATTATTTTTACCGTATTAACCCATAATTTTTTTTTTTACAAATCGACCTCATATACCTTTTATCTCGTATATTAGAGTATAGTTATTTAAAATCGAAATCTACTTTGATAATTATTTTCCACTTGTTCTCAACTTTGAATTCATGATTTTCCCATAGGCTACAGTTTTGTCATTCTATAATGATATGCAGGCTTTCTGTCATATATACCTATCTCTGCATAGCACAGCAAGTGTAGTTGGCTATGTGTGTAATAATAAACAATGACCAACCTTGTTTATAACTAGACCCACATGGACGACCTTGCCAGTCAATTAGACATGTGACAACTGGCTTTCCAGAAATATTTTCCAGAGATACTTGCCGGGAAAGCAAGTGGGAATAGTTTCTAAATACTTGGTTGCAGATGATAATGATACAACAGTCCGTTTGATCATGGAGGAAGGAAAACAGTTCCTTCCTCCATGGTTTGATCATGGAGGAAGGAACACCCCTGATAATCTCATAACAATTACATTCTTCAGCAAACTAGAAATGTACACAAGGAATATTTATTGGACGATGATATGGTGATCCATTTCACATTAGAATGCATACAACAAATATCTAGGCCTATACACATGTTCACTACTTTCCTTTTTACTGTTAAACTGTGGCAGCTTAAATACAGCCATATGCATAATATATGATTATCATTAGGTTTTTAGCATTTTAATCTAAAACCTTTTTTGTACATAGTTGGTGACTGGTCGTACCAATCGTCCGAGAAATATTTCCGTCTGAAATGCTGTCATCTTCGAGAATTTTATTTTTTGAAATCGATCTTATTTACATGACATTCTCTTTCTATAAAGTTGTAATTTTAACCCTTTTTATTTGTTTCAATTGTAAAGTGCCTTGAGGTTCTTGCATAAGGCGCTGATGAATTTTTACAGTTAGTTTTGCGATGTTTTTTTATAACTACAGATTAATAATATAGCCAATTTTTCTTTTTCTCATCAACTGAGCTAACCAGCCCCCTACGTTGGTGGGCGGTCCACTTATGCCAATTATCTATTGCTCTATGGGGCCAGGTCAGAGGCCAAAACCATCTGCCGAGTAGCTAGGATCAAGCCCCCGGTCAGATGCAAACAACCCGGGTAACGGCAGTAGCGGGGATCAATAAACGGGACAAATTTTATGTGGTTGTACACAAAGTAGATTTATATATAGAGAAACTGACCTGAAATATTATATAAACGGTTCGCGAGCAAAGAAAATTGGCTGATTTTTGTTTTAAATGGACCAGTATCCTCATCAAATTGGTTTTGTCCAGTTTCCGACAGTTGGCCATTTAACTTGTCATGATGATGGTGTTGATAACATCTGTACTTCAACCACACTGTAACAGTGTTTCAAATGTTATTTTAACACCTTTTTTGAGAGTTGTTCCTCAACTCGTCCTTGCTTTCCTGTTTTTGCAAGAATTGAGTTTTCTGAAATTTCGGAGGTTGTACCAAATTAATTTTTAGATCCACTGGCTGTTAGCCGCCCCTCCCCCAAAAAATCTACTGTTTCTGGTTTCGGCGAGCGTCGCCTCAGAGTCATGTGTCGGCATTTAGTTTAGTTTTCTTTTAGTTGCTATGAAACGATGTCCAATTGCAGCCAAAATTGCTGGATCGATTGGAACCGTCGCGCCATATGTTTTAAACGACTTTTTTCACATGAACGTTTGTCCGATTTGTGCGGCCTCTCTGAGCCACTATACTGTGTGTATGGGAAATTTGGCCTGGTTCCAATAACCGAGTATACATATGTATGACGTATTTCACTGGCTGAAAACTATTTAAAATAAAATGAATTAATTAATTAAAAATCGTCACCGCACTGATTTTGAAGCCAAACCTATGACCATAAACCGGATACTTTTTACCCTTTCTTTCTTAATTTCGTCCATCACGGCCAGAATTTCATGTAAATTGTTTGACCGTGTTCACCTTTTTTATCTCGTATATTATAGGAGTATAGTTATTTAAAATCGAAATCTACTTTGATAATTGTTTTCCACTTGTTCTCAACTTTGAATTCATGATTTTCCACAGGCTACAGTTTGTCATTCTATAATGATATGCAGGCTTTCTGTCATAGATACCTATCCTTAAGTGCATAGCACAGCAAGTGTAGTTGGCTATGTGTTTATGTAATAATAAACAATGACCAACCTTGTTAAACAGACCCACATGGACGACCTTGCCAGTCAATTAGATATGTGATAACTGGCTTTCAGAAATCGTAAAATTCTTCCAAGTAAAAGGATTTTATTTCTAAAGACCTAAGTCAAATAAGCGAATCTCTGGTTGAGATACTTGCCGGAAAGCAAGTGGGGAATAGTTTCTAAATACTGCTGCAGATGATAATGATACAACAGTCCGTTTGATCATGGAGGAAGGAACTCTTTGATAATCCAATATCATTACGGAAGGTTTAGATGTCTTTTTGAAGAGAAAATATTGAAAAATTACTAAGATTTTGTTTTAAATGGACCATCGTCCGATCGCCGATGATCCACATCAAATTGGAATTTGTCCAGTTTCCGACAGTTGACCATTTTTCTTGTCATGATGGTGTTGATAACATCTATAATTTCAACCACACTGTAAATATAGTGTTTCAAAGGTTATTTAAACACCCTTTTTTAAGAGTTGTTCCTCAACTCTCCTTTGCTTTCTGTTCTTGCACAAATTGAGAAACATCTTTAAAATGGATGCAGAAGCTTGGCGTCCTTCTTCCCAATGTATTCAACATGAGACCAACTTCAAGTTAATAAAGATCCTATCATTTGTCTTTCTTATAAATTATAATAATGTATAGGCCTAGTACTGGTGTACAGACTGCAGTGGTGTAACTATAGGGTTGATCATGGAGGGGGGCGGGATGGGTTGATTCGGCTGTGGTGCACTAGATTTCAAAGAGCTCTTTAGGCACTATTTATAATTATTGACATCAATAAGCACAGACATAATATCTTGACATCAATGCCCTAAATCAGGCCACTCAGAACCGTGAACTCTGGAGAGAGCTAAGTCATGTGAGTGCACATTCTGCCCCAGGCGGAGACAGTGTTCGATGATAATATAATTATTAAGAAATTACAATTCAAGCGTTGGGACACTGGGTTAGGGAACATGGCCTCGCCCTCCGAGCGACTCCGACGAGTCACACCCGTCACATGGAGAGGGTCCCCATCCCTGGAAAACTCTGGATCAGCCCCTGGTGTTATTAGTGTAGTCCTCCTGGATTTTATTCCCCCCTAAATTTTCAACAGCCTGTAAAAGAAAAAGCCGTAATCCGACTCCCAAAGATGAGCCCTGGTGTGTTGGCCAGTGTGCACTCTTGGTCATTCATACAACGGATGACTGTGTGTGCACACTGAAATAAAAGTTTTTCTGCCTTACTCATTGGAGTCTCATAATTGGACCATCCTTTTTACAGGTATGTGTAATTTCACTTAAATTTAATAGCCATTTAAGAAGGTTGCTAATGTTTCATTCTAGTTTACCCATAAGTTCTTGGGATTTATATTTGTTGCATTTAATTTATTCGTTCCAACTTGGACCAGCAGTTTTCATCACATACACATTTGTGTAACATTGGCCTAACCTTCAAGAGTGATGTTTTTACTTAAAGATTATCTCTTTTACCTGATGATATTTTGATTAACTGATTTGTGTTTCTTAAAGTTAAGGATTTACAGAAGTTATTTATGTTAAGATTTGTATTGGATCACTTTTTCCAACTATGTGTATTTTAAGTAGAAAAAGCCAGCATAGAGTTTATTTTAGAAGATCTAATTGATGCTATTGTCTATGTACACTTTCCATGTGTATAGCTAGGCATGGGGCACTTATCAGACCTCATGGTCTGAAACAATGAGACCACTGTGTAGCACATTCCATAGCCAAGTTGCTGGTCATTAACACCAATCCATGGGGCTTGATTTTGGTAGTTGTAGTAGTTATGTCCTAAGCAAAACCAGAGATCTTTACTTTTTATTTTATAGAACTCTCCCGCAATAAAGGGTTTTGGCAAATATTGAGTGTTGATGGTCATGGGCCTTATAATTATCTCAGTAAATATTGAGTGTCGATGGTCATGGGCCTTATATTATCTCAGTAATCGGTGGGGTTATTTTTTTTTAGAACTATATACTGAAATTGGGACAAATTTTCTTTTTGTTGAAAGGAAAGTGCCGAGCGAACATTTGTTATCTATTAAATTCAGAATATGATGGTTTTAGTATTTTTTCATTTCATGTTTTGAACTTTTGGTACTTTGCATTCTCGGTTTCCACTACCACTGCAGATAAGCTATAAATTCTTGTTATATGTAGGTACAGTTTGGCCATTTTATAGTGGTGTGCAGACGTTCTGTCTATTTTTACCTGCATGGTCATATATAGATACATGTTATTCAGTACACGAGTTGGCCATATGTGATATAATAAACAGACCCTTGCTTATTCAAAATATAGAGAATCTGTTGTTTAATACTAGACTTGTGCCAGTCAATACAATTGTGACGACTTCATCAAATTCATCCATCCGGCCATTGAGATTCCTCGTTATCAAATTATTGCACTGCCTTTGGTCAAGTATTTTCAGAGATAAGACTTAGTGAGTTGATATGGTTGAGACTGACTATGATATATTTTGTCAGATTGCCTTTATCAGTTATCAAAGGTTTGTTCATCTCTGCACCTTCATCTCTAGCTCTGCACCTTCAGAGATTGAAATAATCCAAACCCAATCGGTGCTGGGGTGAAAAGATCTGTTTGACTCGATATGTCAATTTAAACGGACACTGTTACAGCTATATATTACACTATTACATAACATCTTTCTGTAGGTAAATGGCTTAAAAAGTAATGAATTACTTTTGACAAAAAATACACACCTACATGTTTATTTGGCTATAGCTGTCACGACCAAAAACCAAACTGATCATGACCCTTAACCAGGAGTATGTTTAGATGCGCTAATTTTACTGACCACAAAATAGCTTATTTTGTTGTGTGTGCTTAACTGTACTCTTAAACAATTATTATTCTTGGCTGCGGTTATTGTGCGGTTTAAGACAGATGCATTATATCATACATGTCATTGTAAAATAGACATGAAAAAAAAAAATGAAAAAAAAAAAACAGCTTTGCATAAAATAAACAATATTTTTGATACACTTTGTGTGAGTTTAACATACAACATGACAACGTACTGTGTTAGCCATCTGCGTAAGCCTACAGTAGTTGAACTCCACTCTATTTTTGACAGTTTCTTAACTTTTTGGCCAAATAGATATGTTTGCAGTTGTTCTATTCAAAGTCTCAAACGAGGTGGAAATTGTACCGAGCACGTGGTTAAAGACCGACAAGCTGGCATTTTGGCCGCCCTGGCGTTCTTCTACGGCGGTTGTTAGAGCCGTAAAAGATCAGCTGCAGCCAGATGAGTTGAACTGGAAGCAGTTTGATGTCAGAGTTCTGGGTACCAGTCGTAAGTACAGTTTAATTAATTTGTTTTGAGTGCAATGACAAGCCATTAATTATGCACTACGCTTACTTTCCTTGAAACAAGATTTACACCCATGAAATGGTACTTCTTCAGGATAATTTAGCTAATATTCATTCTTTCTTGCCTTGTTACTTTGCCAACAAGGCAAGACAATTGTCAAGGATCTGACTTTTAAGAAAATTCAAGACGTCCAATGCAAGACTAAGGTGTTAATTGTAAAAATAAAAAAAATTACTTGCATACATTTGTAAAAACCAACAAACCCGCTACATGTAAAAGTTGTATCTAATTATTTTGTTTCATCTTTGCCTGAAAATCACTGACTTGCTAATAATTCATGAATATAGGCTATGCAGATTGTCATTAACATACATTTAAGATCCCAAATTGCATCGAAACGCCCATTGACTTTGGGAAATTGACTGTACCAAATTCACACCAAGTAGGTTTTATGATCCCTTTGGGGTCATTACCAGTGTGTAATCTCACTTCAATAGTGGAGAATGATGTGAAAGTGTGAAAACACTGCGTACTAAAATTCCTTAATGGAGGCCGATTGAGTGACCCACAGAATCAGACTATTGTAAAAAAAAAGTCTTCAGTATATATTTATACTATATTATATATTTATACATATATATTTAAACATGGAATTGTTCTCTTATATAATTAAACAAATTGTGTGTATTTGTTGTTAGAAACTTATGAGGATGCACGCATCAAACTGAAAAGGTCCGAGGACACATCAGACCTCCAGACAGAGGATGACGAGACAGCCAAGACAAGTAGAAAGTAAGTATAAATTATCAGCAATTTTTTTTTTTATGTCTGATGGAAATCACAGATATAAAATTATCATGAATATGTGCGAGGTCCTTCAGGGCCACCATACAGTGGGGATGATTCCTTAACCCTTTCAACTCAGTCCTGTGTAAAATGGACCGCCGGCGAGCTATATATATTTGGAAGCACTTTTGTTTGTTGCCCAAACTCACCAAAACAATAAAATTACCCCAACATTTGGTATTTAATTGGGTAATATAATATTCCCTCAATCCTTCATGATTAGGAGAGCATAATTATTTGGTAAAGTTCTTTAAATGTTGGCATTAAAGATATATGGCCGTTTTGACGTAAAAATAGATTTAAATGTTGAATCGCTATTTTCTGCGGTTATGGAAGTTATAAGCTTTAAATGTTTCACTCATTGAATGAATAAAAAACTTTCATGGATTAGTACCAATACAATTAATAAAATGTGGCCCACTTTTAAAATCTTGTTTAATGTATCGTATGTAACAGGCCAAGGGCGTACATGGGCAGTCTGCGGATTAGCTAGTGCGGCTGTCAATCAGGATTTCATAATTTTCATGTTTTTGGTTTAACAACGATATTATATTTCAAAATTCGTTCGTTTTAGAAATTTTTATTTTGTGGGTCGTACTCTTAGCCAAGCAGGAAGATATATCTTTAATGAACAGTTTTCCATAAATGTAAACGGCACATTCAGGTTGTTTACAAGTTCGGTGTTGATTTACTGGGTAAGACTTGGCGTCCTGACTGCCAGAAACTTCTTTAAACAACGAGTAATCTTTTACAGTCTTTATAGGTTGGTGAAATTCCACAGACACTTGAAAGCACTGAGTATACAGTGCTATACACACGTCGGTGTAGGGCAAAATTAAATCATTTGTTTCTTTTACAGTCTGCTCCCAGAAACACTCCCAAAACGTAAACAAAATACATTATATAGAATTATTTTTGTTGTAGGCACCGAAAAAAGGCTTGAGTTTCCTCATCTTCGTCAAATGAAGAAGACGAAGATGATGAGACTCTCCAGGGAAGAGGTCCCAGGCCAAGAACATCAACACCAATCGGCAGAGCACCCACTCCTCCTCTGCCGATGTTTCTACATAGCCACTCAGACAATGATTCAAAGGGCACTGATGCTGTTGCAGCTGCAGCTTCAGCTGTGGAACCGATATCAGGTAATTTGTTTTCATTGAATGTGGAGGTGAAAGGGAAATTGTTACACTTAGTGATCAACAACCCATGATGTTTATGCACAAGAATATTTTGCTGTACCCTGCTGTAATTTAATTTATTGTTTTACTGATGTTTGCGACAAAAAAATGTATCAAACGGAAAACAAAAATCTTTCAAATAGTATCCTCCCGCCGATAATTTCCCTGAAAGCACAAGGGAAATAAAAAAATCTAACTTGCATTTTGAGTTGATCAATACTTGCCAAACACTAAACTTTTCGGAAGCACCTGTCTTAAGGGTGGGCAAAAGTACCAACAGATTATTGAATTTAACAACGACCTGCCCAACCCCAATTGGTTTTAGACGAATATCACTACCAAATAAAGGTTTCCAACACGCAATATATCAATGTACCGCAAAATGTATAATTATATGTTGTTAAATCAGTAAATAGAATAATAGAAACATGACAACTTCCTACTGGTATTCTCTCAAGAAATCTAGAACTAAAGTGTTTATTGTTTGTATATGAATGACCAATTGTCAGTAACAGATAGCAATATTTACTCTGCAGCAACTGACCGCAGCATGATACCCAGCATGAGCGAACTGCAAGTGACAATGGCCGAAATTTCAACGGAATTGAAAAGCCAAAGAAAACTGCTTAATCAGGTTCTTCAAAGACTAAGCGGTGGAGGGGGAGGACCCTCCATTGAGTTGCCCGATGCGATCGGCTTTCACTGGCTTCCTATGAAGAAGTGGAAAACCTTGAGCAACAACTTTCTTGACAAATCACTTAGAAAATCCGTGGTAAGCATTTTGAAATAATGCATGGTAGATAGAGCATTGATAACTAATTGAAAATAATAACAATCCGGTTTTAATGTTTAAATATAGCTAGAGGTAAAGCTCATAAATATACTAGTCTTCCCTATAATGGCTGGTCACATAATGCAGCATGACGCAGCTTTGGTCACAGTGTTTTGATTGTGACAACTTATAAAAAACACTTATCCGAGTATTTTTGTATTGATCAGTAACCGCAAACATAATTAAATTTGTTAAAAACGATTAACAACCGTGGACAGGGTACTAAAGTTTCAGTACGAATGATAGTTATGAGTACCGGTACTTAAAGCATTGTGGATATATGTACATTAAAGTATAATAAAGTATAAATACTTTTACTAATAGTTTTGCCTATAATGCTACACCTTGCCTAACCCTATCAGGCCTGGGGGAGGGCGTGCAATGTGCCCCCTATATATACGATTTTTTTATCACCAGAACGCTTTGTCCGATCACGCTGATCTTTTGGACCTCTTCACGCAAACATCTACGTTAATTGGTGTTCATAGTTGCCACGGTAACCGGTTTTTTTAAACTAACGAATTTTAATGAATGTACTCCTCTCAAAAAACAGCAAACTAGTGAAATATGTATGGACATATTTTACACATAATATTGCTAAATTCAAACAAATTTCCAGAATTGTCTTAAATTTAGTCCATGCTTTTGTGGCATTGACAAACGGTTCTTAGGTTTTATGAATCATCAATAAAACATTCATGTGTACTGTACCTGTATGGCCAACTAGGGATTGGTCAGCAATACCATAATGCAATTATCAGTAAATAAAAAAAATCATGCAAACAATATAACCGCCACTTCCTGATTTTCGTGGACTGTAATTTCAGTATTTTCTGTAAAAATGCAGCCTTATACGTTTTGTGGATTTATATAAGATTTTGCAATATTTCATTTGGTCCTAGATATACTTATATAATCTCATTATTTAATATTAACTGTGACACATAATTTTCTCTATATTTCTTCAGGTAAACAATTTAACACTGGTTGGTGGCAACTCAATGAAGATACAGTGAAGCGTGTCATGACCAACGTCATGACACACGACCTACTCTCCGTTTTAATTGGGCAGGAAGCCGGGGTGGAAGTCAGCAACACCAGTAACCAAGAGGGCATTCAGCAGTCTGATGCTAAGTGCAGTAATAACAAGTAGGTTACAATTATGTATAGACATTATAGAGCTTTGTTGGTTATCAGGGGAAAATTAACAATGTTTAAAGGAATGATACAACATGTATTCCTGACCAGTCAAAGATGACCTATCGTCCTGAGAAATATTTCCTGAAATGTAGTCATTTCCGAAAATTTCACAGGTCGGTTTTAAGATATATGTCTGTGAGAACTGGAGAATTGGAATAAATATACCGGTCCAAAATGCTGCACCCTCCTTGAACATTATTGTTTTGCGGCTCTACTACAATGGATAAATTTCCAGGGTCAGTTAAGTCTCTGGTTTCTAGCTCGCGCACTATACATGTATAACGCTGCCCAATTGCAGCCAAACTTGCTGGATCGATTGGAATTCTGCCGTGCTGTGTTTGAAACCCTTTTCCACATAGGGTATGAACATTGAACATTTGCCCGATTTCCAGGAGGCCTCTCTTACTTTGTATATATAGGAAAGTTGGTCCCCGCGTAAACCCTGTTGGAATTTTTATTTTAATGTGGCACTGCACCGATTTTTAAAGCCGATCGATGACCAGAAACCGGAGACTTTTGGGGCTTAGAAAATGTCAATGGTTGGGAGTGAACATGAAGTATATTTGCTGTCGATCATTTCTACCAAATCTTACTAGCAATTAAATGTTTGCGCATTAATTGACCTATATTATAAACAACTGAAAAGCATGCGGTGTGAAAATTAATGGAATCTGGGTATAGAATAATGTCAAAAAATCCTAATACAGCTATACATGTATAGTTGGTATACCATGTAACAAATAACTGGTGTACAATTTGAAATGGATCAATGGCCTGTGATCTATTTCAACATTAATATGGAAACAAACATTTGAATATAAATATTTAGATTGGTGAAATTCTTGCGTCGGGAGATAAACAATTGATTTAATTTTGCCCTACACCGACGTGTGTATAGCACTGTATGCTCAGTGCTTTCCGAGTGTCTGTGAAAAAACTACACAAGCGACTCGGGCGGGATTCGAACCCACGACCTCCAGCTTACTAGTGCAGACGTCTTAACCTCTCGACCACCGAGCTTGCCCGATGACGATTGGCCGGCTAGAATCCTATATAGCAGCGGGTTCTGCGATATATATAGATTGGTGAAATTCTTGCGTCGGGAGATAAACAATTGATTTAATTTTGCCCTACACCGACGTGTGTATAGCACTGTATGCTCAGAATTTCACCAATCTATATATATCGCAGAACCCGCTGCTATATAGGATTCTAGCCGGCCAATTGTCATCGAGCAAGCTTGGTGGTCGAGAGGTTAAGACGTCTGCACTAGTAAGCAGGAGGTCGTGGGTTCGAATCCCGCCCGAGTCGCTTGTGTAGTTTTTTCACACACACTCGGAAAGCACTGAGCATACAGTGCTATACACACGTCGGTGTAGGGCAAAATTAAATCAATATAAATATTATCAGAAGTCTATTACATATAATAAACCTCTTATATTATATGTTTCTTCTTAAACGGTTCAATAAAATAAGCTTAAGGTCAGTACATACATTTACTCACAATCTTATCGAGTATGGAAGCATTAACAGACATGGTGTTTACCTCATTTAAGCCCTTGGTCATGCCAAGCAGTTGCAACATCCATTTTGCTGTTCTAATTATGCTGAAATTTATTAATTGTTTGTTTCAGAGGCTGTTTTGCGGAACCCCCTGGTGGTAAACGGTTCTGAGGCCGAAGCCCAGCTTTGGCTGCGGAACGCCCCCGACCGCAAAGGAGGAAGAAAAAAGCGGGAACAGGACAAGAGTAGGGTAGACCATGGAGGAAAACATGTTTCTTCCTCCATGGGTAGACTAGATTAGTAAATAACATACAGGTAGGCCTGTGCGAAGTGTGCAATTATTCTAATTTTTGCGAATAGTTGTTGCTAATCATACTCGGATTCGCGGTTTTGAACTATTCGATTAATCGCGCAGGCGCAAATACCTGTAACTATTCACGAATACTGACCATTCACGAGTAATAATGTATTGCCTTTGCTCTGCATTACTTGCAGTTGTGTTCTCTAACTATTCGCAATTGCACTGTTTTGTCTGGGCACCGCTGGTAGTGGTACACATGGTAGTATTTCCCGAATAGCACTAGCAAGTAATGCCTTTGAGGAAGCTGACTTAGCTGTGCTGGCTGGGCCGCTGGCTGTTTGGCTGTGACTGCATGCAGCCATTGTTCAGTTCATGGGTTGACCCATGGAGGAAGACCTTCATCCATGGTTGACCAATGTCCAAAACACTTATAATAAATGTAATACAGTGTAATACATTTGTATGTAGAATAAATCACCTTTTCACTGCCAGCAACTGGACAATAGGCATTCTAGAGTGCTGGTTTAAAATAAATGTTAGGTACCTACTGGTTGTTTAAGGGAAGTATCGTAACGATCAGAGCAGACTTTCGACAGAGCATAGAATCAATGTCCTAGTTAAAGATGAACACAGTGACTGAAAATTACAGGCTCATTTATGAAGCAGCAACAGTAATATGACCTTATCATGTGGGGTATTATGGCAGTCAATGACTTAACCTAAAACTAGCATTCCGATTCCATGCCCTGTTGATCGTGACGATACTGTCCTTTAATGACAAAGGGAGTTATAAATTATAAGGTAGTTAAAAACAAATGCTAGCAAAATGACTTCTAGGTGATGTGTTATTGTGAATTCACTAAATAAAATGCCTGGGAAAATAGGAACCATTGAATTGTTAATTGATTTTAAATTTAAATTTAAAGTGACTAAATTTGCATTTTGTATAAAACACTACTGGTAGTACTTGGTTTATTGAAAACCGTGAATGGTTTATGGGACTATGTTTATTTAAATGCTGAGTTTTGTGAGGATAAATTATAGAAAGATGAGTGACAATGAATAATTTATGTGATAATACATTTCCTACTGCATACTCCTATTTCCTCCATGATAACATGTGTTGAACCAAATTTAAACACTATTTAAATTGTTTTATGTTGTAACCCCTCTGCCGGGCGGCCGACAAATGCAAAATATGATCTCCTTCGTACTGCGCATATTTATAATTTTGTTTGTAATGTATCATTATTAACAGGCATGCAACTTTTCAGCGGATCAGCTGATTTCATCTTTTTTTAAAGTATCCTAGTGCCATTGAAAACTGTAAAACACTACAATGTTTGTTTTGTGCCTAGCCATTTCCTCTTTTTTTTTGCAATTACAAAGTTGCATGCCTGTATAAATTATCTGCTAGTGGTAATATTTTAACCGTATTGCTACAACGCACTCTTTGCAACGGGTCTGTGCCCTGTATCGTAAATTTTGTAATTCCTTTTTCCCCTTTCCTTTTTGCTTTTTAATCTCTGAAACAGTTGTTCTGCACATGATCTTGCTGTGTGCTGAATGAACATATTCTGCATCGTTTTTGTAGCATAAAGTTGTGCTAAAAGTAATTAAAAATGAACAATACAAAATCATGTAACATTTTAATTTTAATTAAACAACTGCGATTAATTTACACTAAACTTAAGTGTTCAATTATCATGCTTATTTATTTCACATTGATTTGTTTGAAAATGTAAATTTGTTTTCATAAATAATAACCATGAAAAGATTTACTCATTGGTCACTGCCTTGTCGTTTTAATTGCCTTTGCCCACGCGTGTGCAGTAGTGTTTTATGCACGATGAGTAGTCATGAATCATCACTACTCATCAGTAGACATCACCTGCATATGCTACACTACTGCGCACACGTGGGCAAAGGCAGTGAAATCCCACCGACCCACTTATAGCATGAAGTTATTGCCACGTTCCATTTAGTTACCAGGAAAAGTTTGTCCAATAAAATGATAGTGTAATTAGTGGTGAGCATAAGTCAATCACAATGGCCATTAATTCCCACAGTAAAATGCATAGGCCCTAATTAGTTCAGGGTAAGTTATATTTAATGTCGTATTGAGTTACATTTTGTATTTTATAATATTTACTGAAGAACTTTCATTCAGGATTAAATCATCACTAAGGATGTTTTCTAAAACCATGTGTAATTTTGCTGTTTTAGTAAGTGTTTTTTTCCCACCATTGGCCCTGTACTGGGCCAGTACTGGTACGGTAATGTTTCTGTACTGGGCCAGTACTGGTTCTGTACTGTTTTAGTAAGGGTATTCCCCATTGGCCCTGTACTGGGCCAGTACTGGTACGGTAGTGTTTATCTACTGGGCCAGTACTGGTTCTGTACTGTTTTAGTAAGGGTTTTCCCCATTGGCCCTGTACTGGGCCAGTACTGGTACGGTAGTGTTTATCTACTGGGCCAGTACTGGTTCTGTACTGTTTTATAAGGGTATTCCCCATTGGCCCTGTACTGGGCCAGTACTGGTACGGTAATGTTTCTGTACTGGGCCAGTACTGGTTCTGTACTGTTTTAGTAAGGGTATTCCCCATTGGCCCTGTACTGGGCCAGTACTGGTACGGTAATGTTTCTGTACTGGGCCAGTACTGGTTCTGTACTGTTTTAGTAAGGGTATTCCCCATTGGCCCTGTACTGGGCCAGTACTGGTACGGTAGTGTTTATCTACTGGGCCAGTACTGGTTCTGTACTGTTTTAGTAAGGGTTTTCCCCATTGGCCCTGTACTGGGCCAGTACTGGTACGGTAGTGTTTATCTACTGGGCCAGTACTGGTTCTGTACTGTTTTATAAGGGTATTCCCCATTGGCCCTGTACTGGGCCAGTACTGGTACGGTAATGTTTCTGTACTGGGCCAGTACTGGTTCTGTACTGTTTTAGTAAGGGTATTCCCCATTGGCCCTGTACTGGGCCAGTACTGGTACGGTAGTGTTTATCTACTGGGCCAGTACTGGTACGGTAATGTTTCTGTACTGGGCCAGTACTGGTTCTGTAATGTTTTAGTAAGGGTTTTTCCCACTGGCCCTGTACTGGGCCAGTGCTGGTACGGTAGTGTTTATCTACTGGACCAGTACTGGTTCTGTACTGTTTCAGTAAGGTATTCCCCATTGGCCCTGTACTGGGCCAGTACTGAGTACAGTAGTGTTTATATACTGGCCCAGTACTGGTTTCGTACTGTTTTGGTTAGGGCATTTTGTGTCGGCACGTTACTGGGCCAGTTCTGGTTTGTACCGGATGAGTAAGGGCTACATGAACTGGCCAGTTCCAAGCCTCTGTGCAAGCCAGAACTGGGCCAGTTCCATTTGCCGGCACTGGCCCAGTGCCAAATTACCGGCGCTGGGCGAGTAATGGCATCACAATTGCCCCTGTACTGGGCCAGTACTGGGCCAGTAATGGCCAAGTAATGGAATCTGTATTGGCCCAGTACTGGGCCATTACCGGTTTCGTACTGTTTTGGTTAGGGCATTTTGTGTCGGCACGGTACTGGGCCAGTTCTGGTTTGGTACCGGATGAGTAAGGGCTACATGAACTGGGCCAGTTCCAAGCCTCTGTGCAAGCCAGAACTGGGCCAGTTCCGTTTGCCGGCACCGGCCCATTGCTGCAGTACTGTAAAATCGGTACTGGGCCAGTTATGGCCCAGTTCCGTATTGTTTGCTGGGTTGTGCCCTCCCCCGGTCCTGATAGGGTTAACCTCCCTCTAGACCACCGAGCACGCCCGGCGTTGAGAGGCCAGTTCGAATCCTGTTATAGCAGCGGGTACCGCAACCAATGGATAGATGTAATAAAGGTACAAATAGGTACAATGTAAGTCAGGTACAAAGAAAATTACAATGGTCTCCTAAAACAAATATGGTAACAAACGTAATTAATAAATATCACTTACCCCGCCAGATGCAAATGCTCGTGATCTTGTTGTATGGTTGTATGGATCGTGTTAACGTCCTCAGCTGCAACGCCGGCACAGGAAGTTCCCGTGTTCAAGTTTAAAACACCCGCGAGTTTGTTCTATCATAACACACAGTTCAAAATAAAAGTTAATGACAGTTCTATCAGACTTGCAAGGGCTATATGACGCACCAGCAATTTACTAGCACTGACAAACTGAGTAAAAGAGCTGGATGAACTGCAGGGTAAATGGGACAATTCTCCCAACGAAAAACTAAAGCGTGATATTTGCCAAAAGCAGGCCGAGCTAGAAAAACGGTTGCTTACAAAACAAAAGGTGCTATTATTCGTTCCAGAGTAAAATGGTTTGAAGAGGGAGAAAATAATACCAAGTGTGTCATGGGTCTTGAGAAATCCAGAGGTAATAAAAATTAAAAAAAGTGATGATGTCCATGAAAGTAAGAAATGGAAATGTTACCCATGACCAAGTTTTAATTATGCGTGAAACTGTTAACTATTATAGTGATCTTTATACATCAAAAAACATCCCCGATGAAAACATCGATCAGTATTTAAATGATATTAAGGGCATGGAAAACTCAGTGAAGAAGACGTGAATCATTGACGTGAACGTTTTCTAACTTGTATAAAAGAATTTGAAGATGCCCTATTTGCTATGAAAAATAACGAAGCTCCAGGTTCTGATGGGCTTTCTGTAGAGTTTTATAAAACTTTTTGGCATGACATAAAATATATGTTTATGAAGGTTATGTGAAAGGACAACTTTCCACCACACACACAAAAAAGAAGTATTATTACGCTCATTCATAAGAAAGGTGAGATTGAAAACCTGGACAATTGGAGGCCAATTACACTACACTCAATTATGACTATAAGATTGTTACTACTCAGTGCCCTAGCAATAGGCCTAAGACTCCAAAGGGTCTTGCCACGAATACTTAACGAGGATCAATGTGGTTACATAAAAGGTAGAAATGCGGGACAAAACGTATGCCTGATTCAAGACATAGTTGATTTGTGCTGAGATAAACAGACTGAAGAAGCCATTATTTTCTTGGGCTTTAGAAAAGCGTTTGATACAGTTGAGGTTAACTTTATCAAGAAAGCTTTGGGGTTTTTCAATTTTGGAACATCCTTTCTAAATTGGACCGATGTTCTCTTCAGTAACATAGAGAATTGCGTCACTCATAATGGTTGGCTATCAAATTATTTCAACGTGACTAGAGACATTAGACAAGGCTGTCCGTTATCAGTACTATTGTTCATCATTGCTGCGGAAATATTGGCTCTTAAGATTAAAGCCAACGAAAGTATCAAAGGTATCCAGATTAATCAAGATGGAGACATATCAGAAATCAAAATGGCTCAATGTGCTGATGACACGACCATCTTCGTCAGAGATAAACATTCTATAATGTATATGTCACACCCCCCAAAAATGTTCAACTTTTAGTTGTGACTTGTACAACTCTAATTCCCACACATGTAAGCAACCTTTTAGGACCAAGGGTTTTATTACCATGGACCCAGGCTATAGTCTCCTCTCTGTCTGACTTGGTTTGGGTGATTTATGATGCAAGAAGGAGGAATTTGGCCATGTGGTGTTCTAGTGGGCGATTTGGGCCATTGTGACTACAGCTTTCGTCCAGTAAGCATCAAAAAGTCATAATCGCTACAATCGTCTGCAAGACACAACATCACCTATTTTATATTTTTGAACATAGGTGAGTTTGCAAATTCCTTTTCTCTGTTATGAACATCATTTTAGTAATTAATAGGATATTTAATCATATGATATTCTGCTGAATTATTCGCTCATTACCCTCTTGGTACGTGACTTTTTATTAAATGATTGTAGATTTATACTTTGTAGCCCTCACGGCTGAAATATATGGATCGCATGATTTCCTTCATTTTTATGATAGCTATTTCTGATATGATTTGAGTAGTTACTGAAGTAATATTTTTAATAGCTGATTGATCGTGAGTCCTAGATTTATGTGTTAAAAGTTAAGGACAAAGTTTCTTGGTTTCACGTCAGGAATTATCGTATGGCACAATCCAATTAAGATATCACTTTCTATGATACCGTATGTAAGACATGATATTATTTTAACATAGGATTGGTTATCCCAGTTCCTTAGTTTTGATCCAATTTTATTGTTGTTGTTATTTTAAATTCTATGATTGTCGGTTTTTATCATTTATCACTTGCCAAATTCACTCTGATTGCAATTCACATAAGCTGTGCATAATAATTTGGAAGTTGCAACTGTTTCCATATTTTATTTACAAGGTTTCACACTAGTTGTATTCATTTCATTTTTTGTTTGTTCATCAGTTAGTTTATAGCAAAGACACTTTCATTTATCGTTTGACCTTGATGAAGTTTAGCTTCAGAAATTCTTTTAGCTTAGCTGTACATAACATCTCGCGGGAACACTAGGAAATTAGTTACTCAATCAATACACATGAGTTCTGTATTTTGTAGAAAGGAATTCTTTCTGTCACAAATTGTTGTTATTATATCAGCCCATTGTTGGCATGGTTTATTTTTAGTTAGAGAAAGTTCCTTTAATTTGGTTGTGCAGTAATGTACACAGTATCCATTGCTGCACTGTTTATATTATAATTAGGCCAGGCAGGATAAGTTGTTTACAGAACATGTGGTCAAGCACTTTTTACTGTGTCTGTGACTACATACAGTGGGCTCTAGCACTTAATAGGGACTGTGTGTGTTGACAGTTTTATTGTTTTCCTGGCTGACCACCACTGGAGTTGTTTGCTATTCAATTCCCTGGTGTAAATAGACTTTCACCAGATCATTGAAGATTTTGTTTTGGTGAATATTTAATCAGTTGAAGATTTTCTAAGTGATTTTATATTTTGTTTATTTAAAGTTGATTATTATTATTATTAATGCAGGCTTAGTTGATTAATTAATCATTAGATTGTGACTACAGCTTTCGTCCAGTAAGCATCAAAAAGTCATAATCGCTACAATCGTCTGCAAGACACAACATCACCTATTTTATATTTTTGAACATACGGGTTGTTCAACAATTGCCTCCAGCCCCTGATGTGCCGTGGATGGCCTTGATGTTTTGGCGTGTTGTTGTGGTGACTTCACCAATTGTTTCTATTTTCATCTAGCCCCTTCATTTATTCTACTAGCCCCATCTTCACTTCTTTTTCCTGATTTCCCTGGATCAAGAACTTTCTTTGCTTTCGTTCGTGTGATTCTCCATTGAACTTTGTACCTGCTCGCGTACGTCGGTCGCGTTGAATCAAGATCGTTCGGAGGATTGCTTAGATCATCATCGGCTAGCCACAGTCATCAACCCGCTAAGTTCCTTTTATTATTTTCCATTGTTGCATTATATTAAATTTCATTCTCTTTGTAAACTTTGTAATCTTTGTAATATTCAATTTGGATCAGTATTGGTTTAGTTCTCATTTTCATATGTTCGAAGATTGTTTTGTAATTTTTTTGCTTGAATATTTGACAGAATACATATTGAAATTCCGACTGTCAAATCGACCTCTTTTCGTTATTTATTTTGTTTAATTTTGTCTTACCATTGAACCGGTAATTAATAATAATATCGGGAGTCCCTTTTAAAGGAAATACCCGTGACATATATAATTATGTACTAAATGAAACAAGTAATTTTGAAAATATTGCCGGGCTAGAGCTTAACCTTAACAAAACAGAAGGTTTGTGGCTAGGAAAAGGCTTTACTAATTGTGATTTTGCTGGTATAAAATGGCCTGTGAACCCTATTAGGTGTTTAGGTGTGTATTTTGGCAGAAACGAAATGAAGCTGAGAGAATTGAATTGGGACTGTAAGGTTACTAAGTTAAAAAAAAAATTAAATACATGGAAGGCTAGACGCCTAACACTCTTTGGCAGAATTACAATAGTAAAAATACTCGGTATCTCTCAAATTATGTTCCAAACTCTATTATTAAGGCTGTCGAACGATTGCTTTTTCACTTTGTTTGGAAATCAAAATACGAAAAAGTGAAAAGAGAAACAATGATTGGTGATATTAGTGAAGGATGGTTACGAATGATTGATCTTCCGTCACAAATTAAAGTTCTCAAAGTAATGTGGGTAAAACGATTGTGTGATAATTCTCATGGATCATGGAAATGCCTTGCTAAGAAGGTTCTATCTCCATACGGAGGAGTTCCATTACTTTTTCAATTTAACTGCCTTCCTGTGGACATTATTAAATTGATGGACAGGCCAACTGGTAATGTACCTACAGTTTATATAGATATGATAAGGTCATGGTTCGAATTCGAAGAAAACGACGTCAGTGTTTCCGGTTTGGAATTAGACCCCACAGAAATTCGAAATCAGATCCCATGGGGCAACAGTCTCATACATATTAACAGTAAACCGTTTATCTTTAAGCATTGGATTAAGTCCGGTATTGTGTTTGTAGGAGACTTTTGTCCTAAAGTATTTGTTCACGCTTATGACATTCGAAATCAGCTCATCAACAAAACAAATTACATTGCCGAGACGTATCAGATCAGAAAAGCAATACCTAACATTTGGATCAAGAAACTCGCGGCTACCAAATTGACTCAATTCATTGCTCCCTCTATAAATGAAAGAGTTCTGAATGGGGATAATCACACAACTGACCTGAACAATTTGAAATCCAAGACAGTGTATAATAATTCTTGTTCAGAACAAAAACACGTAAGTAGAAGTGAAGTGTACTGGAAAACCTTCTTACAACTCCCACATGACTTTAATTGGATACAAGTTTGGAATTTTAAGATAAAAAAACTAGGGGCCTACATATAAATAAATATAAAGAATTCAGTTTCAAATTAATATACAGCATCCTCCCAAATAAAACTAACATGACTAAATGGAATTTAAGTAGCTCGTCTAGTTACTATATGTAATGAACTTGACGACCTCAATCACTATTTGTTTTCCTGTAAGTCTCTGAAACAATTTTGGAACAACATTGGCTATCTCATGAATTTTAACTTACGCATCAAGCATGACATTAAGTTGAAAGAAATAGTGGGAGGCTATAATATTAATGATATTAATTTCGACACGGTTAACCTCTTAATAATAACAGCCTCTTTCACTGTGTACAAATGCAGAGTAATTAACGCATTCAATTCAAACACTACTTTTAATTATAAACTTCTTTGGAAACGTTAAAAAATTTAATTGTATTCACAAACTGTATTATACCAAATTTCAAAACATTTGTCTGTTAATTAATTTGTAATGCTTCTGTTTTCTTCTTTTGTTTTGTACAATTGTGTGCTTTTGACATGTAATTGTACACCCTAAAAGCAGATTGGTTGAAATAACCAATATATTGGTCAAATTCAACCAATGTGGTTGGTAGATATGTGTCCAACCAATCTATTGGTTAAAATAACCAATCTTAAATGGTTTGCTTTCAACCAATCCATATTGGTTAGAATACTAACCAACATGTCTTGGTTGTTTATTTAACCAATCTAGACCGGTTAACTTTTCAACCAATCCGTAACCAATCTTGATTGGTTAATTTTTCAACCAACCCACACTGGTTAGAATACTAACCATCACATATTGGTCAGTACAACCAATATATTGGTTAAAGATAACCAAATAAATTGGTTGGAATGACCAATCTTATTGGTTAAAGATAACCAATTAAATTGGTTGGAATGACCAATGTTATTGGTTAAAGATAACTAATTATAATGGTTGGAATGACCAATCTTATTGGTTAAGTTTGACTAATTATATTGGTTGGAATGACCAATGTTATTGGTTAAGTTTGACTAATTATATTGGTTGGAATGACCAATCTTATTGGTTAAGTTTGACTAATTATATTGGTTGGAATGACCAATCTTATTGGTTAAAGTTGCCAAGTGGTTTGGTATAATTTGTTTACAGAACAAAAAGATGATTTAATAGACCAACATAATTGCTGGGGTTCATCCTATACATGTATGTTTTATTTCAAATAATATCAGTACATACATTTACAGTGTACATAGCGCATGGATTCACATACTGAGTTTATAATACAGTTGAGAGTTTAAGAGATGAATTTATTCAATTAAAGATGAAATATCATTGCTTAAATTTAATATTATCAAAGAACAGGATTAACATTTTGAATTTTAAACAAATGCAAGCAACTGGAGCGTCACTGCTGTTGCAGATTTAATTGGCACTGTGTTGTAACAAAAAAGACAAACAAAAAACGACCTGGCCATGCATGATATATGACAACATTCCTTAATCAGAGAATGCTTTATTTTAGTTTCCGTAACTTCGTCATCCTCTCCCTCGGATTCTGTCAATTTTCGTAGTGTAGCCCCCTGATTAAGTAACTTTAAGTTTGAACCCATCTTGTTGTTCTCCCCAATGGAAGTTGAGTGATATTCAAGTTTTGTACTTTTAGTTCAGCATTTGATTTCTTTCAAAATTAAAATTTTACGGATAGACTTGCTGAATTGTCTTGAAGTTCATTATAAATCTTATTAAACTATTGCCTAATCTTGAAAGTCGGTTTTCAGAAACTTAGTATAAATTGTTTTGATTTATCCTGAAAGGAAGCAACTTTAGATATACTAGATGAGTACAAGCTGTTGAACAATTAAGGTCTAGTTTCTTTCCAAATGTTATTGCGTCACTTTTCACAAAATAAATTCTTTTTTTTATTAAGTTATTGTTCGTTAATAACTTTTTTGTGATTATCAGTTTATTGTGAAAAATGGACTTCCCAAATTTTCAGAAATATGTTATTTTAAAACTTTAATACCATAAATTGTGCTCATCTCGAAACAGCTTTGCCACTGTCACTTCATTAAAGAACTGACGAGATGGTAAATGGTATGTCTTAAGAGTTACTAGAGGTGCAATCCCTTGTGACAGCAGTTGCGATCTGTCCCAAAAGCTCCCTGACCCGTGGATTCACAACATCATAGGGGCTGGTGATCTCAAATATACCTTTCTGAATGAAGGTCCAAATATCTGCAGCTTCTGAGGGGTACTGGGAGTTAAAAACAAAGAATACTTTGAAACAAATATCAACTGCCTTCACAAGAGAATCCACTTCATAGATAACCTCATTGTATAGTTAAAAAAATCCTTGGCATCCAGGATTGTGTTTCCAAGAATGAGGACCTGTGGCTGCCTAGTCACTCCCCGCTTTGTGCATTCCTCGTCCCTCTTCTGGATATAGCCGGCAAGGTCTGTTCCGCACTGAAAAGCAAGGTTCATTATATTATCAAATTTGAAACTCTAAATTGTTAAACTGTTAAAATAGGTGCAAGCTTCACATATGTAAAATATCATATACATGTACATGTAGTAGCAACAGATCACATAGCAACTTGCAAAGTATTAACTATGTTATAATTGGGTCCTCTTCTCTTTACATTTGGACTATCAGATACGATACCGCAAGTTTTCAATTCCATGCAGATTGATGTGTGTTATTGATAACCCTGTCCATGCTACATGGCTCATCATGTACTGACCACTCTGTTTCATCATCAGAGGTTTCATTTTCATCTGGGGTTTCATTTCCAATTTCAATGTCTGACTCGTATGAATTAATGCTAACACCATCATTGATATCCTGCTCAATTACAAAATCAGTGTTAATTTTTCAGTTAAAACGTTAACCTGTCTGATTGGTTCTTACCACGTTTACCACGTTTATCTGGAAATAGGATTTTTAGCATGACAATTATAAATAGCCAAAAAGAAGACATTGTCTACGTTTTAAATCAAAACGGCCTCCCAATTTTGTTCAAACTATCCAGTAGCATGGATATCTGCCAAAACAGTGGCCAAACATTTATTCAGTGCCATGCCCTGGGACTTTAAACATTATTTTTTTCATTAAACTTACATGCACCCACTAATTATAAACAAAACGGAATGTCCCGGCAACACAACACATCGTAACTGCCCTTCTGCCAATGGAATTAAACACATACTGTACCAAATAAGCAGGGTGTACGCATGTAAATGGAGACCCACCCTTAAACAATCTGTTTGTAATGGTGCTTACAATTGTGAATGTTTTGAACAAAATCTTGAATCAGACTTACCCCTGAATTTATCTATCATGTTTTCTATCCCCCATTCTGTCAGTTTGTCTTTAACATAGTTGTCCATGGGCTATTCAAGGATGTGATCTGCAACTAAGCATTTAAAGGGAAATTAAAGGGAAATGCAAGATTTGACAGTGGATAGACTTGATGTGGGTATACAGATCACCATGCTGTACAATGATGTCAGTATAATCATAAAAATAATGTATCAGCACTACAGTTATTCTTACCTAAGTGAAAGTGTCAAATGAAAAGGTCGGAAAGGTCTTGAATTATCAAACAACATTTGCACAGACATGACCCCATTTTGACCTTGCAAGTTTTATTTCTCTTTCTCCCCGTCTATTGTCCACACACACACAAAATACTTGCTTACTTCCCATGAACTTGAAATTTGGCATGCACTAAGACAAGTAGAAGACACAGAAGTATGATGACGTCATCGGGTGTCAAATAACTGTTGTTTAAACATGAAATATTAATTATTTCAAAAGCACGTTAACAGACATGCTTTAAAAGGGTCAATCTAATCAAAATTTGTATGTATTATCGCAAAAAAGAAAATCATTAAGTTCTCTTTTAAGTAAGTCAATTAAATTGTTGGTTTATTAAAAAATTTCAAATTGGTCTGGTTAATAAGCTTATCAAATGATGGTTATCCATCAAAGTTCATACGCTAACAGCTTGACTCATTTCTCTTTATTTACTTGCCTCCTGTTCTTGAAAAAGAAGTAGATATTTTAAAAAGCAATACAGACATGACAAATCAAAGTATTCTATTAATCAAATATTATTGATTTATTTTACATAACATATACAACTTTTAACTGATATCAAAACTCTGTCTTAGTAGAGGTACATACATGCGGTGGAGAGATTTATACATAAGGACACAAGATTGTATTGTTGTTTTAACTTGTGTAATATAAAAGTGTAATTATACAAAGTGTAACTTTTCATGACCTTTTGTCCCTACAAAGTCCACCCCACAGTATGCGAAGTGTAAGTTGTCTTTTCCGTCTTTATAGACATTACACAAAACAAATAAAGGTTGTTGAATACATCAACTTATGAAGAAGCAAAACTATAATTTAATACTGTTTTCACTTTTCATCAAGTACATGTAAACAGGCGAAATGATAAACAAACAATGGGACGAAATAATAAAGTATTCTAAAATTGATTTACTTTAAACTTAATAAAGATCTTAAAGATTTGAATTGATTGTTGGTGGTTCAATGTATTACACAAAACACATTCATGTTGTTCAGTACATCAATAGGAACAAAACTGTATACCACAGTTACGCACATCTATTGTGAAATGGCGTTTTACTTATACTGTTAAAAAATCACTGCTATTTACCAAACCAAGAATGGAATCGAAAATATTCTAGCCATTTTGTTTGTTCTTTCTACTGGTATTCTGTGTACCTACAACACATTATGTGTTTTTTGATCATAGTACAGATAACTGGCTATGTCAATAATGCTAAATTGGTGACAATAAACAAACTCACTAGTCATCATTTCAACAACGACATGCTTTCCAGGATTGAATTCAATCTTCATGCAAATTACAACTTTATTGTTTCATAAAATAATAACTCCATAACAAAACAATGATTTGTTTACTATCTACACCTCATACGAAAGATCTTAACAAATATATTCAATTGATGACGTCATCATTGGTAACAGCGCCAGCTGGTGACATCAAATATGAATTATCGAATCTTGAATCTTGAGTCATGAATCTTGAACCATGGAAAATAAAACAAACTATAATATTTCAAAACATTATATCCCAACAACAAAAGATCAATTCACAATCTTAGTACAATTTTAGTACATCGTGAAAATCCCAAGAATTGCGTACATTCATGAAAATGATTAGACATTCACTTACGGTTTAAACTTGAAGTGGAATATTTAATATTTCAAACATTCATATCTCAATTAAAAAACCTGATATTATACATCGTGAAGGACTTCAGAAATATGACCAGTCATGAAAATGATTTAACCTTCATTTCCGATGCCAACCGCAAATGGAAAAATAACATTCCTGCCATTGTGGTAATTTGAACATGGATGTATTGTATCGAAATACACATTTGACGAATCCTATAACGTCACATTTCTTCAATGATCCCAATTGATGAGGTCACCAATCACCGTCACTCCCGAACACCTAGTGTTTGTCAATACAAATACTTCTCTCTAGTTTTTTTTCTTTCTCTGAAACGATGTCCAATTGCAGCCAAAATTGCTGCGGGATCGATTAAAATTCTGCCGCACTGTGTTTTAAACGAATTTTGTTCACATAGTGGTATGAACGTTTGCCCGATTTGTGAGGCTTCTCTTACTAAGCCACCATACTTTATGTAGGCTATAGGAGATTTGGTTCCAATAACCGCGTATACATACCAACAATGTTGCGTTTCTCAAGTTCACCATTTATTTTAAAAGACGATTAAATTCAATTAATGAGCGTACACTGGAAGTGGGGGTGTAAATAAACGTGCCGGTTTTGCTTTGTGTTCGAAAACTACCCGCTATCAGCGAAGTCTTTTCCCTCAAGAAAAGAAAAGATTTGTGAGACCTCTCTTAGCCACCATACTTTTTGGGAAATTTGGTCCCCACGTATACAATACCCCCACCCCCACCCCCACCGTATATCATTTCCCTGTTGGCAAAAAAGATGGCCGAATAAAAACATTTAAGAAGCGCGCCACCGCACCGATTTTGAAGCCGACCGATGACTAGAAACCGGAAACATCTTGTTTGCCTTAACGACACAATGACATAAATTGAAACTTTCATATATAGGTTTGTGTATATAATTATCACATGTAGGTGTCTATCTATTGGATGCATATGCGTATGGATGCATCTACGGATATTTTAATGTAGGCCTATCCTGGCTCTAACGTGTAGATCTTCTTGTGATATCCCGATATATAATAGTGTGGAAACTGTTCATCTACCGTGACCGACTGTAACAACACTAGGTGTTTTCCTGCTGATGGATTTCAGCGCGCTGTTAGTGTTATGAATCGAGTTTTTCCTGCACCGAGTATACAGGTGAGTTATGGCGCTTATCAGAGAGTTGTGCCAACTAATTATTATTTATTGATTTATATTTTGCTTAAGAATACGTCACCTTATTTAAATTTGTGGCTTTGCGTGATGAAGTCCTCTGCGGTTCTTAAAACTGATCAGAAACAACACCACAACCAATTAAAGGATGACAGAAATAAAAACTATTATGGCTCTTAATTAATGTGTTTTGCATAATAAAACAAGATATTTGTTAGTTTTTTCATAATTGAAGTTTGTTCTGTTCATTTTGGAGACTTTTATGCCACTTCACAAGCCCCCACTTTATTGGCAATTGAGTGATGTAATGCATCACGTGATACCGTCACGTCAGTTCAACGATTTCCTAGAAATGCACAGCTGTTTGTTTGTGTGTGTACGTGTCAGATGCGCTTATGTCAAAACTCCAATATATGTGTATACATATTTTCATTCTAAATTTCCTTGAAAATATACATTATGCCTACAAGATGTGTCGTAGCAGGCTGTAGTAATACTCCTAGCGAAGGTGTAAGTGTAATTGTTGTCACTGAGATCGCAAAATTAAACAAAGTTCGACAGATGTTTCCACGGGAGTGTCTCTTGACTTTATTTCTCTGAAATTGGTTCAGTCGCAAAGGTCATACATATACTCCAATGTCCAATCACTCCGTGAAAACTTTAGGAAAAGAGAACAAAAAAGGGAACGAAATGTAAGACAATAATCCTACAAACTGGTTAGGCATGCACCTCAACATGTAAAACTATATGTACACTAGATCTAACATGTCAACCCTAAATCCATGCAATAACGTGTATCCTAATTATTTACTACATATTGTTCCCTAAACAATAACAAAGCCACTTTGGTCCTTACTCTACGACTCGATCAATCATTTAGAGAAATGAAGAAACTCCCATTAGTGTAACACAAGATCGACAAAACAATGAATTTCTCAAGGAGTAAATACTATGTATACATTACGTATTCAAAGGTACATGTAAGCACACGCATATATAATGGCATCGTTTCATTAGTAATTCTAACTTTACAAATTAGCATAAATACACAGTTATCAATTAAATCATAACAATTATGTAATATATAAAATGTCTCCATACCTCCATGCCTCTTTGTATTCAGAAAGTACAGAAATGCATTTGAAATCAGCAATTTTGAACCTCAAATTTCTCAGACGCAACAATTGTAGTTCTCGTAAGCGAGTATGAAAGTACCGAGCTTTAACTTCGCACCATACCAGATCAATTTTTATCTGGTACAGTAAACCTCCATAGGTTCCCTAAAGACGAGGCACTACGAAAAATTTGGGCCACAAAAGTGCGGTTGATGAGGGCAAAATGGTTCGGGCCGTCTCCAACCAGCGTGATATGTAGCGATCATTTTACCGCTGAAGACTTCGAAACGAGCCTTCATGGGGAATTTGGGATGTCAAAGGTACCCAGACTCAAGAAAACTTCCATTTCAAGGAAAATAAAGAAGCCTGTGAATCCTTCAAACGACAAGCCAAAGCGACGTAGCGCTGCTTCGTTAAAACGTGAGAACAGACAAGTAAGATCCGACATGTCCGATCTACATGTATGTACTGTGTGCGCCGCCATGTTGGGTTTTGGACATCTTTAACAATAAATATACGGCGTAATTCACAAATCATACATGAAAAAATACACTATAACGTTAGACTAAAATAACAAAATAAATTCAACTTTTAGAAGAATTCGATGATGAAAACTGTGACTAGATTTTCCGGTCGGCGGCAATGAACACCAACGGTGCTTTTTTGCGACCTTCGTATTTTGATATTTTCGATTTTTTCAACCGAGTTTGAGTCACTAAATGATCGATTTCTTCACAAAGATAGCAGTTTGGTGAACGAAAATTACACATTAGATAGTTTATTAGTTACTTATTACCTCAGTAAAGTATCACAATTTCATCTGACAACGATTCAGCCATTTCTATGTTATTTTCCAGCGTGGGCAATATAAGCGCAGGCATGTGAATGAACGCCTTCGCTGTTGTGTATGTATGTGGCTGGCGCCCCTGGAACCAAGCCTTCTTCTTTACGTGACGTGACACATAGAAACATTCAGGATGCAGTGCAAATGGCCCTTTTTAGGGGCGTGTTAATCGGCGCCGACATCCTCTTCGGAAAAGCTTCAAATTATAAGTAGCTCGCTAAAAATCAATGAGCTATTTATTTTTTATCATTAAAAATACCATATTTTACTATCTCTATGGCATTTACGTCTCTATTTCTGTGGTCCTTTAACAAGTCTCTTACAAAAAGAAATAATCGAAACTTGGGTTCGTTTTAACGAACATCAAAGTCTATTATTTCTGTTTTGCTTAACAATTAGGACGTATAGAACCAGTCGAACTACACGTTTTGGGTGGAAGTTTATACACTACATAAGACTATTTTCACTGTTTTCACTTGAGTAATTATACATTATATATAATGTAAACAATAATAATAATAATAATTAAACATACAATAGTGTTAAGGTGTAAAAAGTGGTCGAGATCCTCAAAAAGTAAACTTGTCGAGTGAGGACCCCCACTGATCATAATAATGTAGAACTGGCCACGCAAGCTAAATAAAGAACTGAAGTTATACATACATAGGTATCGTGGGAGGTTATGAAACACAAAGGTTTCAATTCAATTCATTTTATTTCCATATCAATACCATTGGTAGCAAACAAAATTATTATGACAAAACAAAAGAAGCAAAATTAATCATGAATAATATAGATACGAGTGGTATGATATGGAGGGGGCTCATATAAAGCAAGCTTGTTAATTATGAGCTCCCTATAACTGGGAGTGAACTGTTCACGTTCTCGAGATCAAGTAATGACAAACAAAAAAACGTGAACAGAGCACAAGCGAAATATTTTAGGTTGGTACAATACAAACACGTAAACGCATAAAATAAACAAATGCACAAAATAAGCAAAAGAAAAGGCAGTATCAAATAAATTTTACGGTATAAAAATAGATAAATGTTTTTAGATGACATTTTAAATTACATACATCAGTAATCAACTTGCAGAAATATTTTAAACCAAAAAACTTCATAACAGCATCAAACGCACATGGATAATAAATTCAAACATCTGAACTTACATAAACCATTGAAATAAAAATTTCATAACATGTACATGCAGGCGCAGGTTAGAAATTATTTTATGAGAGCAAAATAGGAATTAATGATACACGTAATGCCTAAATAAATTGAAATGCATTGAAATGCATGCTATTCAGGAATACAAGAGTAGGCTACTATGAACATATCATTAAATAAATTAAGTATAAGCTTATGGATACTTATAGTTATTTAAAATTATATTTTAAAGAATTTAAGGTTTTGTGGTTGGTAAGGGGTGTATTAAGAGAGTTCCATAATTTCGGCCCATCATACTTGATTGATTTCTGGGCAAGATGAGTACGAGTAAATGGTATGTGATAATGAGAAGCTTGACGAGTTGAATAGGAATGAACATTTGTATTTCTAGAGAAAATGGTAGCAAAACTGTATGGAATTTCATTGTGGGCGAGTTGAAACATAAATATTCCAAGGTAGTAATTATAAAGGTCTTTAACTTTTAATATTTTGTTTTGGAAAAAAAGCGGATCGGTATGTGCAATAAAACTAGATTTTGTAATAATACGAAGGGCCTTTTTTTGGAGGAGAAATAATCTATTAAGAATTGTTTGGGTGGCATTTCTCCATGCTAAAATACCATAGTTGATATATGACGAGATTAAAGTAGTATAGAGTGAAAATAGAATATGTTGGGGGAGATATAGCTTGAGCCTGTTAATAATACCTATGTTTCTTGAAATGATTTTACATAAATAGTCTATGTGAATTCTCCAAGATAGCTTATTGTCTATATGTAACCCTAGGAATTTGACACTAGTGGTTTGACTAACTACGTCATTATTAATTAAAATGTCCTTTGGCAACACGTCGTGGGTATTACTGAATAGCATGCAATTAGTTTTATTTACATTTAATGATAATTTATTGCATTTAATCCAGTTACATATAAACACAAGTTCAGCATTAACTGTGTCAATAAAAATATCAATATTTGGATGACTAAAAAATAAGTTTGTATCGTCCGTATAAAGTATACATGTAAGAAGATTAGAAGAATTAGAAATATCGTTAATATATATTAAAAAGAGCAGAGGACCAAGAATTGATCCTTGTGGTACACCACACGCCAGGAAATGTGGTTTTGAATTACTGCCATTTATACAAACATATTGTTTTCTATTTGTAAGGTAAGTTTTGAACCACTCCAGAGGCCTTCCTCGTATCCCATAATGATTTAGCTTGTACAAAAGTACATCATGATTTAGGGTATCAAAAGCTTTAGAAAAATCGAGGAAGACCCCTAGAGTGCGTTCAGCATTATCTATCCCAGTAATGATCTTATTTATTAAATGAAGAACAGCATGAGTTGTAGAATGCTTGGCTCGGAATCCAAACTGGGAGTTTTTAAGAATGTTATGTTTATTCAAAAAAGTAAGAGTCCGAGTGTATACAATTCTTTCAAAAATTTTGGAGAAGTTTGTAAGAATAGATATGGGTCGATAATTGCTCATTAAAGAAATGTCACCTTTTTTATAAATCGGAATAACCTTGGCAATTTTTATATCTTTTGGTACAACACCAGTTGAAAGAGATAAGTTGATAATATAATTAAGTGGTTCAGCAATTTGTGAAATTACTTTTTTAATTACAAAGCAATTTATAAAATCGAAACCCTTACTTTTATTGTTAGACATATTTTTTACAACTTCAATAATCTCATGTTTGGTGGATGGGGCAAAGAACATAGATTGTGAATTGGATTGCTGGAGGTAATCATAGAAATTGGTATTACATTGAGGGACATTGTTAGCTAAATTTGGACCCAAATTAACAAAGAAGTTATTAAATAACTCTGCACTCATCAAAGGATCATCAATCAGTTTCCCATTATGAGATATTCCAGAGATTTTGACATTTGAAGAGTTTTTGTTCAGAACTGAATTTATAATTTTCCAAGTGTTTTTAATGTTGTCTTTTTCCTCATAAAATTTAGTCAAGTAATATTTTTTTTTTGCATTTCTTAACACACTTGTAAGGACGTTTCTGTATCTTGTGTATATAAGATGATTATTATCACTTCTATTTTTTATGAACTTACAATAAAGCTTATTTTTAAATTTTATGGATTTGAGTAGAGAAATGGATATCCATGGGGAATTTGGCTTAAGTTTGCTATTCTTTTTATTAACAGTGGTTATATTAGTTTGATGTACATTACTAAATATACTGTTAAAGTTAATAAAGGCAGTATTGACGTCATCTGTATTATAAACAGAAGACCAGTCAGCAGAACGAAAAACTCTGGGGTATAATTCAAGGTCTGATGAAATTTGGATTATGGATATTTGAATTTGATTTAGAAGTAGGTATTCAGGCTGCAACTGGAAAATGATCAGATATATCGGATATTAATATAACAGATGAGGTGGTAAAACATTTGTAAATATATTATCAAGTAAAGTAGCAGAGGTTTTCGTTATTCTAGTGGGCTTATCAATAAGCGGAAGAAATGACATGGAGTAAATTGTATCAAGAAAATCTTGAGCAATATTGCAATTCTCATATTCTAAAAGATTAATGTTAAAATCCCCAGTAACAATACACCGTTTGTTTTCTGAAGAAAGACTGGTCATTATATTACGGAACATTGCCATAAAATTAAGATAAGATGCTTTGGGTGGCTTATAGACTACACCAACAACAGTATTTTTAATGGGTGGATTTTTGATTTCAATAAAAATGGTTTCAATAGAATCAGTGGAATAATAGAGGTCCTGTCTTAATTTATATTGAATATTAGACTGTATGTAGAAAGCAACCCCACCTCCAGTTTTATGCGGCCTATTATTAAAGACTAGTTTATAACCCGGTAATGAAAATATATCAGGGGATGTATCTTTGAGCCAGGTTTCTGAGAGAGCAATGAGGGAGAATTCACTGAAGGACTGGAGGAGAACTTTTAACTGTTCAAAATTTTTGGGAAGACTTCTGATGTTAAGATGTAGGAGAGTGAGATTTGGATCAGTGCTGCAAAAGTTGTTTATAAATTCAGATTCAGTGGAATAGGTGCAATCATTAATGAGCGGACGCGTAATATCAGTATCTGCATTGAGATTTAGATTTGACAAACTAGTAAGCAAGGGATTATGGGCAGTACTAATTGACGATAAAGGATTAAGAAAAGCATTATTGGTGTCGGTGAAAAAGTTGTCAAATTCGTTATAATCTAGAGAACTGAGGGGCAAAGCTTTTATGAAACATATGTTACAGGTCCATGGGTCATTACTGTTAGACAAATCTATATAGTCATTTCACGAATAGCTGGTGCATTTGAGATGAATCCAATTGTTACACATATCGCAGAATATACCATGCTGATTCTCTTTAACTGAACATTTACAAGAAATACAGGGGAATATAATAGGCATTAAAAGACAGAAAATTAGACAAATAAATAGATACCACCTTATCACAAGAACAAAAATTAGAGAAATAGAATAACTTACTAACACACAATTTGGAATACAAAGGACATGAAGAACTTATAAATAAATAAAGAGCAATGAAAACAAAATAATGGGGTAATGCAAAATTAATAATCAAGCACATGTATTCAAAACAGCAAATTTATATTACCAAAACTGAAGAATGTACCTACAGGTGTAAACATGGCAGTGCCTGCTCGATTAAAACAAGAACAAGACAAAACATTATTTCTTTACATGGAGGGGGATCATGGAGGTCAGTATTCAACATGAAGAATCAATTAATAATCTTGTACATGCATCATAATCAACATGTTAAAGCCGGTCTAGGTCTTCTGAGCTACTCACGACAATCCGAGCTCCATTTTTCTGGCGAATTTCAATGCGGCCATCTTGAGTCCAAACCCGTTCAGTAGCACTATGTTGTCGCGCCTTATTAAACCATCTTTGGCGTTCCTGGGTAAGATTTTCATCTACAAAAATGCCGGACCCCTTAAACTTGGAACGAAGACGGTAGTATTCGGCCCTAGTGTTATATGCAACAAACTTGACGATTATAGGTCGAGTTTTGGGCTTACCGGTCTTGTCAAGTTTAGCGCCAATACGGTGGGTTCGGTCCAGGCTGCTAACATATAATTATTTTGACTGAAAAGACGAATTTCAAACATTAAACAATGCATTATGTCAGACCAGATGAATGACCCCTACAGAATGCGTGGCTGAAATTTGTTTACCCAGATTATTCGGTGTCAGTCTCATTAAGGTCGTAGGAAGCTATGGTTGCGTTGGCCGGCTGCGATAGCATATTGGTAACATTTTCAGTCTGCAAAGAATATAAGAAGGACAAATTCAATCATTTTTTTCAGATTAAAAGTATACCATTATGCAGTCTTATACAGAGATAATCTGTCAAATCGCGCATGAATTCAATTGCTTTTCCTTATTTTTTGTCTGACCCAAGAGATTTAAGGGTGTACTACTCGAGGTATCCTATAATCTTACAATTATTGGCCATGAATGCGTCGAGTATGAATGTACTGTACATGTTGTCTGTTTGCTTGTTTTCGTCGATAAACAACAGATTTGCAGCGGTGACACGACTGTGATCAATGTAACAAATGTAATGACCAACAGCGAGGGGACATCAATCCACTGGCACGGCATCTTTATGAATGGAAGTCAGTATATGGACGGTCTCCCGATGGTCACACAGTGTCCAATCCCTTCACCGGGGAACTTTGAGTACTGGTTCACGCCTTACGAACCCGGAACTCACTGGTTTCACTCCCATAGCGGACTCCAGCGTGGGGATGGGTTGATGGGGTCGTTTATCATCCGCGAGAGCAGCAGGACTGATCCCCATGGTGGTCTGTTCGACAAAGACATAGCTGAGCACGTGGTATTTATGAACGACTGGTACCATCAAACTTTGGCCTCCGCCTTCGCACAGACTACATGGGGGAACGGTTCAAACGTGGATACCATCTTAATCAACGGCAAGTTCTTTACTATAGAAACTATACGCCCTTAATGGAAACTCTGTTGAATACTGGAACATAATGTGGTAACCATTTTAGACGATGACATTGTTGAGGGTTTGAAAGTCCAAACTCAAAACTTGTACGCTACATTTTGGTAATTACCCCCATAACAAAGTATGAATGCTTATAATTATAAAATGACCGTGGTTAGTGCAAATCAAATAATGTTTAATTGTTTTTCCAATTGAAACATTTCATATGACAGGAAAGGGTGTATGGAAAGGTAGCAATTCTCCTCACCCTCCTGTAGAGATCTTCAATGTGGAGAAAGATCTCAGATACCGCTTCAGGGTTATCAGTGGAGCCAGCTCACCCTGTAACATGCAATTCTCCATACAAAACCACTCGCTGCTTATGATCGCAAGTGACGGGGGCTCCTTTCAACCTGAGGCAGTAGAGTACTTCAGAATCAGTTCAGGAGAGAGGTACGACTTTGTACTGACAGCCAACCAGTCCATAGACAACTACGAGATCCACGTCATCGGCCTACCGTGTAATAATAATGCAAGTACGCCTACGAAACAGGTCGCCTATTTACACTATAATGGTGCGAGTGATAAGCCATCAACGGATACCTCAATAGTCCTTCCTAATATCAAGCAATTTGGAAACGAGAACACGTGGTGGAAGGCTTTCCCGAACAAATCACTGGCCGAGTTGATCTCCACTGGTATGTACTGTTCATGAATGAATCGCGTTTTTTTCTGCAGTAATGAATTGCCACTGTACACGCACTCAATAAAATTAGACCACCAAACAATAGCATATCACAGCCTCCTCACCGGCCTTTAAATGGTCATTGAAATATAGGTACAATATATTGATGGTCAAAATAATTAATTATGCCTTTTAATTTGACATCAAACGATGCTTTTTTAAGAAAGCATTTTTTCAACCCCAAAACAAACAAACAAACAAACAAATAAACAAGCAAGCAAGTAACCAACCAACAAACAACAATATCAAATAAATAAATAAATAAAATCTGAAACCCTCTTCAAAAATCCTGGATCCGCTCTTAAAATGGTATATGTTCCCCCAAATATGCAGATCCAGATTACAGGCCGACAGCCGCAGCTGAAGATAACCAGTACTACATGCAGGTCAGTTTTATCAACCACACCGATCCATCCACGGAGGAAAACAAATTGTATCCTCAGCTCAACAATATCTCTTTCCAATTCCCAACGTCACCACTGCTCACCCAGTATGACGAGCTGCCGAAGAGCATCTTCTGCAACAAAAGTGACTTTGCACCGGGAGAATGCAATGATAACACCCCGCTTTGCTCCTGTGTGCACACCATCGAGCTCCAACTGGGCGAGGTATCGTATAATTATCACTAGGCCACTATAGTGTTGCAGTTGAGCATACTAATAGGTGTGTATTAGTCAAAGTATGCATAATAATGTTAAGAGTGAAAATAAAAATGAAAATACATTTTTTTTAATTCCCAGATCCAACGGAACATTTTGATATCAGCAAATACCATTTCTACCAAAAAGGCCATGGGTCTCTTTTTGCATGACATGAATGCCTAGCACTTTTTCCCCAGAAATTGTATACTGGATTTACTATATCATTTAAAAGGTGATCACTCCAGGCAAGGATATATTTATGAAAACACAAACTTGACATAAAAACTGCTTTCATTTAACATTGACAACATCTAGAAAATATACCTATATAATTATAGTGTACCATTATGACTTATAAATCGTTTGAAAGAGGACGCCAGTAAATTACTTATACGATTCAACTAATCTGTTTCCTGTTCATTATTTTCTCTGTCAATCAGCAAATGGAAATCATCATGGTTAATCCGAATTGGCGGGACTTTCGTGTGTTACATCCCATGCATCTCCACGGTATGCAATTCAAGGTTGTCGCAATGGACAAGATAGAGGGCGCTACCATCGAGAGGGTCCGTGAGCTGGACAGAAATGGTTAGTTGTGTGTATTAACCACTGATCTGTATTCATACACTGACTGGATCGAGTGTCATGCGATGACATTACTAAGCATTGC